>JAANYP010005706.1:7362-74220 GCA_020465985.1 Centrapalus pauciflorus | reverse complement strand
TCTATCATATGTTCCTAGCATACAATTATGTAATCAAGGAACAAGCAGCAGCAGATGTTTCCATACAAGTCAGTATCAATCACAAATAAGTACCGAAACATATGCAAGTAAGTAATGCAATCTGTCACTCACAGCGGTCCTGAGCAGTGCAAGTAATCAAGGAACATGCAACAGCAGTTGTCCAGTTTCAGCAGTGTCTATCATACGTTTCTAGCATACAATTAAGTAATCATGGAACAAGCAACAGCAGATGCTTCCATACAAGTCAGTAACAATCACCAATAAGTACCGAAACATATGCAAGTAAGTAATGCAATCGGTCACTAACAGCGGTCCAGAGCAATGCAAGTAATCAAGGAACATGCAGCAGCAGTTGTCCAGTTTCAGCAGAGTCTATCATACGTTCCTAGCATACAATTATGTAATCAAGGAACAATCAGCAGCAGATGTTTCCATACAAGTTAGTATCAATCACCAATAAGTACCGAAACATATGCAAGTAAGTAATACAATCTGTCACTCACAGCGGTCCTGACCAGTGCAAGTAATCAAGGAACATGCAGCAGCAGTAGTCCAGTTTCATCTGTGTCTATCATATGTTCCTAACTTAAAATTAAGTAATCATGGAACAAGCAGCAACAAATGTTTCCATACAAGTCAGTAACAATCACGAATCAGTACCGATACATATGCAAGTAAGTAATTCAATCTGTGACTCACAGCGGTGCTGAGCAGTGCAAGTAATCAAGGAACATGCAGCAGCAATTGTCCAGTTTCAGCAGAGTCTATCATACGTTCCTAGCATACAATTATGTAATCAAGGAACAAGCAGCAGCAGATGTTTCCATACAAGTCAGTAACAATCACCAATAAGTACCGAAACATATGCAAGTAAGTAATGCAATCTGTCACTCACAGAGGTCCTGAGCAGTGCAAGTAATCAAGGAACATGCAGCAGCAATTGTCCAGTCTCAGCAGAGTCTATGCAATCTGTCACTCACAGTGGTCCGAAGCAATGCAAGTAATCAAGGAACATGCAGCAGCAGTTGTACAGTTTCAGCAGTGTCTATCATACGTTCCTAACATACAATTTAGTAATCAAGGAACAAGCAGCAACAGATGTTTCATACAAGTAAGTATCAATCACCAGTAAGTACAGAAACATATGCAAGTAAGTAATGCAATCTGTCACTAACAGCGGTCCGGAGCAATGCAAGTAATCAAGGATCATGCAGCAGCAGTTGTCCAGTTTCATCTGTGTCTATCATATGTTCCTAACTTAAAATTAAGTAATCATGGAACAAGCAGCATCAAATGTTTCCATACAAGTCAGTAACAATAACCAATAAGTACCGAAACATATGCAAGTAAGTAATGCAATCTGTCACTCACATCGGTCCTAAGCAGTGCAAATAATCAAGGAACATGCATCAGCAATTGTCCAGTTTCAGCAGAGTCTATCATACGTTCCTAGCATACAATTATGTAATCAAGGAACAAGAAGCAGCAGATGTTTCCATACAAGTCAGTATCAATCACCAATAAGTACGGAAACATATGCAAGTAAGTAATGCAATCTCACTCACAGCGGTCCTGAGCAGTGTCAGTAATCAAGGAACATGCAACAGCAGTTGTCCAGTTTCAGCAGTGTCTATCATACGTTCCTAGCATACAATTAAGTAATCATGGAACAAGCAGCAGCAGATGCTTCCATACAAGTCAGTATCAATCACCAATAACTACCGAAACATATGCAAGTAATAATGCAATCTGTCACTCATAACGGTCCTAAGCAATGCAAGTAATCAAGGTACATGCAGCAGCAGTTGTACAGTTTCAGCAGTGTCTATCATACGTTCGTAACATACAATTTAGTAATCAAGGAACAAGCAGCAACAGATGTTTCATACAAGTAAGTATCAATCACCAATAAGTACAGAAACATATGCAAGTAAGTAACGCAATCTGTCACTAACAGCGGTCCGGAGCAATGCAAGTAATCAAGGATCATGCAGCAGCAGTTGTCCAGTTTCATCTGTGTCTATCATATGTTCCTAACATAAAATTAAGTAATCATGGAACAAGCAGCATCAAATGTTTCCATACAAGTCAGTAACAATGACCAATAAGTACCGAAACATATGCAAGTAAGTAATGCAATCTGTCAGTCACATCGGTCCTGAGCAGTGCAAATAATCAAGGAACATGCATCAGCAATTGTCCAGTTTCAGCAGAGTCTATCATACGTTCTTAGCATACAATTATGTAATCAAGGAACAAGCAGCAGCAGATGTTTCCATACAAGTCAGTATCAATCACCAATAAGTACGGAAACATATGCAAGTAAGTACTGCAATCTCACTCACAGCGGTCCTGAGCAGTGTCAGTAATCAAGAAACATGCAACAGCAGTTGTCCAGTTTCAGCAGTGTCTATCATACGTTCCTAGCATACAATTAAGTAATCATGGAACAAGCAGCAGCAGATGCTTCCATACAAGTCAGTATCAATCACCAATAACTACCGAAACATATGCAAGTAATAATGCAATCTGTCACTCATAACGGTCCTGAGCAATGCAAGTAATCAAGGAACATGCATCAACAGTTGTCCAGTTTCAGCAGTGTCTATCATACGTTCCTAGCATACAATTAAGTAATCAAGGAACATGCAGCAGCAGATGTTTCCATACAAGTCAGTAACAATCACCAATAAGTATCGAAACATATGCAAGTAAGTAATGCAATCTGTCACTCATAGCGGTCCTGAGCGATGCAAGTAATCAAGGAACATGCATCAACAGTTGTCCAGTTTCAGCAGTGTCTATCATACGTTCCTAGCATACAATTAAGTAATCAAGGAACAAGCAGTAATAGATGTTTCCATTCAAGTCAGTAACAATCACCAATAAGTACCGAAACATATGGAAGTACGTAATGTAATCTGTCACTCACAGCGGTCCTGAGCAGTGCAAGTAATCAAGGAACATGCGGCAGCAGTTGTCCAGTTTCAGCAGCGTCTATCATACTTTCCTAGGATACAATTAAGTAATCATGGAATAAGCAGCATAAGATGTTTCCATACAAGTCAGTATCTATCACCAATAAGTACCGAAACATATGCAAGTAAGTAATGCAATCTATCACTCATAGCGGTCCTGAACAATGCAAGTAATCAAGGAACATGCAACAACACTTGTCCAGTTTCAGCGGTGTCTATCATACGCTCCTAGCATACAATTAAATAATCAAGGAACAAGCAGCAGCAAATGTTTCCATTCAAGTCAGTAACAGTCACCAATAAGTGCCGAAACATATGTAAGTAAGTAATGCAATCTGTCACTCACAGCGGTCCTGAGCAGTGCAAGTAATCAAGGAACATGCATCAACAATTGTCCAGTTTCAGCAGTGTCTATCATACGTTCCAAGCATACAATTATGTAATCAAGGAACAAGCAGCAGCAGATGTTTCGATACAAGTCAGTATCAATCACCAATAAGTACCGAAACATATGCAAGTAAGTAATGCATTCTGTCACTCACAGCGGTCCTGAGCAGTGCAAGTAATCAAGGAACATGCGGCAGCAGTTGTCCAGTTTCAGCAGCGTCTATCATACTTTCCTAGCATACAATTAAGTAATCATGGAATAAGCAGCAGCAGATGTTTCCATACAAGTCAGTATCTATCACCAATAAGTACCGAAACATATGCAAGTAAGTAATGGAATCTATCACTCATAGCGGTCCTAAGCAATGCAAGTAATCAAGGAACATGCAACAACACTTGTCCAGTTTCAGCGGTGTCTATCATACGTTCCTAGCATACAATTAAGTAATCAAGGAACAAGCAACAACAAATGTTTCCATTCAAGTCAGTAACAATCACCAATAAGTGCCGAAACGTATGTAAGTAAGTAATGCAATCTGTCACTCACAGCGGTCCTGAGCAGTGCAAGTAATCAAGGAACATGCATCAGCAATTGTCCAGTTTCAGCAGTGTCAATCATACGTTCCTAGCATACAATTATGTAATCAAGGAACAAGCAGCAGCAGATGTTTCGATACAAGTCAGTATCAATCACCAATAAGTACCGAAACACATGCAAATAAGTAATGCAATCTGTCACACACAGCGGTCCTGAGCAATGCAAGTAACAAGGAACATGCAGCAGCAGTTGTCCACTTACAGTAGTGTCTATCATACATTACTAGCATATAATTAAGTAATCAAGGAACAAACTGCATCAGATGTTTCATACAAGTCAGTAACAATAACCAATAAGTACCGAAACATATGCAAGTAAGTAGTTCAATCTGTCACTCACAGCGGTCCTGAGCAATGCAAGTAATCAAGGAACATGCAGCAGCAGTTGTACAGTTTCAGCAGTGTCTATCATACGTTCCTAACATACAATTAAGTAATCAAGGAACAAGCAGCAGCAGATGTTTCATACAAGTCAGTATCAATCACCAATAAGTCCAGAAACATATGCAAGTAAGTAATGCAATCTGTCACTAACAGCGGTCCATAGCAATGAAGTAATTAAGGAACATGCAGCAGTTGTACAGTTTCATATGTGTCTATCATATGTTCCTAACTTAAAATTAAGTAATCATGGAACAAGCAGCAACAAATGTTTCCATACAAGTCAGTAACAATCACCAATAAGTACCGATACATATGCGAGTAAGTAATGCAATCTGTCACTCACAGCGGTCCTGAGCAGTGCAAGTAATCAAGGAACATGCAACAGCAATTGTCCAGTTTCAGCAGAGTCTATCATATGTTCCAAGCATACAATTATGTAATCAAGGAACAAGCAGCAACAGATGTTTCCATACAAGTCAGTATCAATCACCAATAAGTACCGAAACATATGCAAGTAAGTAATACAATCTGTCACTCACAGCGGTCCTGAGCAGTACAATTAATCAAGGAACATGCAACAGCAGTTGTCCAGTTTCAGCGGTGTCTATCATACGTTTCTAGCATACAATTAAGTAATCATGGAACAAGCAGCAGCAGATGCTTCCATACAAGTCAGTAACAATCACCAATAAGTACCGAAACATATGCAAGTAAGTAATGCAATCTGTCACTCACAGCGGTCCTGAGCAGTGCAAATAATCAAGGAACATGCAGCAGCAATTGTCCAGTTTCAGCAGAGTCTATGCAATCTATCACTCACAGCGGTCCGGAGCAATGCAAGTAATCAAGGAACATGCAGCAGCAGTTGTCCAGTTTCATCAATGTCTATCATACGTTCCTATCATACAATTAGGTAATCATGGAACAAGTAGCAGCAGATGTTTCCATACAAGTCAGTAACAATAACCAATAAGTACCGAATCATATGCAAGTAATAATGCAATCTGTCACTCATAACGGTCCTGAGCAATGCAACTAATCAAGGAACATGCATCAACAGTTGTCCAGTTCCAGCATACGTTCCTAGCATACAATTAAGTAATCAAGGAACATGCAGCAGCAGATGTATCCACACTAGTCAGTAACAATCACCAATAAGTATCGAAACATATGAAAGTAAGTAATGCAATCTGTCACTCATAGCGGTCTTGAGCAATGCAAGTAATCAAGGAACATGCATCAACAGTTGTCCAGTTTCAGCAGCGTCTATCATACTTTCCTAGCATACAATTAAGTAATCATGGAATAAGCAGCAGCTGATGTTTCCATACAAGTGAGCATCTATCACCAATAAGTACCGAAACATATGCAAGTAAGTAATGCAATCTGTCACTCATAGCGGTCCTGAGCAATGCAAGTACTCAAGGAACATGGAACAACACTTGTCCAGTTTCAGCGGTGTCTATCATATGTCCCTAGCATACAATTAAGTAATCAAGGAACAAGCAGCAGCAAATGTTTCCATTCAAGTCAGTAAGAATCACCAATAAGTGCCGAAACATATGTAAGTAAGTAATGCAATCTGTCACTCACAGCGGTCCTGAGCAGTCAAGTAATCAAGGAACATGCAGCAGCAGTTGTCCAGTTTCAGCAGTGTCTATCATACCTTCCTAGCATACAATTAAGTAATCATGGAACAAGCAGCAGTAGATGTTTCCATACAAGTCAGTATCAATCACCAATGAATACCGAAACATATGCAAGTAAGTAATATAATCTGTCACTCACAGCGGTCCAGAGCAATGCAAGTAACTAGGAACATGCAGCAGCAGTTGTCCACTTACAGCAATGTCTATCATACGTTACTAGCAAACAATTAAGTAATCAAGGAACAAACCGCATCAGATGTTTCATACAAGTCAGTAACGATCACCAATAAGCACCGAAACATATGCAAGTAAGTAATGGAATCTGTCACTCACAGCTGTCCTGAGCAATGCAAGTAATCAAGGAACATGCAACAACAGTTGTCTAGTTTCAGCAGTGTCTATCATTCGTTCCTAACATACATTAAAGTAATCAAGGAACAAGCAACATCAGATGTTTCATACAAGTCAGTAACAATCACCAATAAGTACCGAAACATAGGCAAGTAAGTAATGCAATCTGTCACTCACAGCGGTCCTGAGCAATGCAAGTAATCAAGGAACATGCAGCAGCAATTGTCCAGTTTCAGCAGAGTCTATCATATGTGCCTAGTGTACAATTATGTAATCAAGGAACAAGCAGCAGCAGATGTTTCCATTCAAGTCAGTATCAATCACCAATAAGTACCGAAACATATGCAAGTAAGTAATGCAATCTGTCACTCATAGCGGTCTTGAGCAATGCAAGTAATCAAGGAACATGCATCAACAGTTGTCCAGTTTCAGCAGTGTCTATCATACGTTCCTAGCATACAATTAAGTAATCAAAGAACATGCAGCAGCAGATGTATCCACACTAGTCAGTAACAATCACTAATAAGTACCGAAACATATGCAAGTAAGTAATGCAATATGTCACTCATAGCGGTCTTAAGCAATGCAAGTAATCAAGGAACATGCATCAACAGTTGTCCAGTTTCAGCAGTGTCTATCACACGTTCCTAGCATACAATTAAGTAATCAAAGAACATGCAGCAGCAGATGTATCCACACTAGTCAGTAAAAATCACCAATAAGTACCGAAACATATGCAAGTTAGTAATGCAATCTGTCACTCACAGCGGTCCTGAGCAGTCCAAGTAATCAAGTAACATGCGGCAGCAGTTGTCCAGTTTCAGCAGCGTCTATCATACTTTCCTAGCATACAATTAAGTAATCATGGAATAAGCAGCAGCAGATTTTTCCATACAAGTTAGTATCTATCACCAATAAGTACCGAAACATATGCAAGTAAGTAATGCAATCTGTCACTCATAGCGGTCCTGAGCAATGCAAGTAATCAAGGAACATGCAACAACACTTGTCCAGTTTCAGCGGTGTCTATCATATGTTCCTAGCATACAATTAAGTAATCAAGGAACAAGCAGAAGCAAATGTTTCCATTCAAGTCAGTAACAATCACCAATAAGTGCCGAAACATATGTAAGTAAGTAATGCAATCTGTCACTCACAGCGGTCCTGAGCAGTGCAAGTAATCAAGGAACATGCAGCAGCAGTTGTCCAGTTTCAGCAGTGTCTATCATACGTTCCTAGCATACAATTAAGTAATCATAGAACAAGCAGCAGCAGATGTTTCCATACAAGTCAGTATCAATCACCAATGAGTACCGAAACGTATGCAAGTAAGTAATATAATCTGTCACTCACAGCGGTCCAGAGCAATGCAAGTAATCAAGGAACATGCAACAACAGTTGTCTAGTTTCAGCAGTGTCTATCATTCGTTCCTAACATACATTTAAGTAATCAAGGAATAAGCAGCATCAGATGTTTCATACAAGTCAGTAACAATCACCAATAAGTACCGAAACATATGCAAGTAAGTAATGCAATTTGTCACTCATAGCGGTCCTGAGCAGTGCAAGTAATCAAGGAACATGCAGCAGCAATTGTCCAATTTCAGCAGAGTCTATCATACATTCCTAGCATACAATTATGTAATCAAGGAACAAACAGCAGCAGATGTTTCCATAAAAGTCAGTATCAATCACCAATAAGTACCGAAACATATGCAAGTAAGTAATGCAATCTGTCACTCACAGCCGTCCTAAGTAATGCAAGTAACAGAGAACATGCAACAGCAGTTGTCCACTTATAGCAGTGTCTATCATACGTTACTAGCATACAATTAAGTAATCAATGAACAAAAAACATCAAATGTTTCATACAAGTCAGTAAAAATCACCAATAAGTACCGAAACATATGCAAGAAAGTAATGAAATCTGTCGCTCACAGCGGTCCTGAGCAGTGCAAGTAATCAAGGAACATGCAGCAGCAATTGTCCAGTTTCAGCAGAGTCTATGCAGTCTGTCACTCACAGCGGTCCGGAACAATGCAAGTAATCAAGGAACATGCAGCAGCAGTTGTCAAGTTTCATCAGTGTCTATCATACGTTCCTATCATACAATTAAGTAATCATGGAACAAGTAGCAGCAGATGTTTCCATACAAGTCAGTAACAAGAATCAATAAGTACCGAAACATATGCAAGTAATAATGCAATCTGTCACTCATAACGGTCCTGAGCAATGCAAGTAATCAAGGAACATGCATCAACAGTTGTCCAGTTTCAGCAGTGTCTATCATACGTTCCAAGCATACAATTAAGTAATCAAGGAACATGCAGCAGCAGATGTATCCACACTAGTCAGTAAAAATCACCAATAAGTACCAAAACATATGCAAGTAAGTAATGCAATCTGTCACTCATAGCGGTCTTAAGCAATGCAAGTAATCAAGGAACATGCATCAACAGTTGTCCAGTTCCAGCAGTGTCTATTAGACGTTCCTAGCATACAATTAAGTAATCAAGGAACAAGCAACAGCAGATGTTTCCATTCAAGTCAGTAACAATCACCAATAAGTACCGAAACATATGGAAGTAAGTAATGCAATCTGTTCCTCACAGCGGTCCTAAGCAGTCCAAGTAATCAAGGAACATGCGGCAGCAGTTGTCCAGTTTCAGCAGCGTCTATCATACTTTCCTAGCATACATATAAGTAATCATGGAATAAGCAGCAGCAGATGTTTCCATACAAGTCAGTATCTATCACCAATAAGTACCGAAACATATGCAAGTAAGTAATGCAATCTGTCACTCATAGCGTTCCTGAGCAATGCAAGTAATCAAGGAACATGCAACAACACTTGTCCAGTTTCAGCGGTGTCTATCATATGTTCCTAGCATACAATTAAGTAATCAAGGAACAAGCAGCAGCAAATGTTTCCATTCAAGTCAGTAACAATCACCAATAAGTGCCGAAACATATGTAAGTAAGTAATGCAATCAGTCACTCACAGCGGTCCTGAGCAGTGCAAGTAATCAAGGAACATGCAACAACAGTTGTCCAGTTTCAGCAGTGTGTATCATACGTCTCTAGCATACAATTAAGTAATCATGGAACAAGCAGCAGCAGAAGCTTCCATACAAGTCAGTATCAATCACCAATAAGTACCGAAACATATGCAAGTAAGTAATGGAATCTGCCACTCACAGCGGTCCTAAGCAATGCAAGTAACAGAGAACATGCAGCAGCAGTTGTCCACTTATAGCAGTGTCTATCATACGTTAACAATTAAGTAATCAAGGAACAAACTGCATCAGATGTTTCATACAAGTCAGTAAGAATCACCAATAAGTACCGAAACATATGCAAGTAAGTAATGCAATCTGTCACTCAAAGCGGTCCTGAGCAGTGCAAGTAATCAAGGAACATGCAGCAGCAATTGTCCAGTTTCAGCAGAGTCTATGCAATCTGTCACTCGCAGCGGTCCGGAGCAATGCAAGGAATCAAGGAACTTGCAGCAGCAGTTGTCCAGTTTCATCAGTGTCTATCATACGTTCCTATCATACAATTAAGTAATCATGGAACAAGGAGCAGCAGATGTTTCCATACAAGTCGGTAACAATAACCAATAGGTACCGAAACATATGCAAGTAATAATGCAATCTGTCACTCATAACGGTCCTGAGCAATACAAGTAATCAAGGAACATGCATCAACAATTGTCCAGTTTCAGCAGAGTCTATGCAATCTGTCACTCACAGCGTTCCGGAGCAATGCAAGTAATCAAGGAACATGCAGCAGCAGTTGTCCAGTTTCATCAGTGTCTATCATACGTTCCTAACATACAATTAAGTAGTCTTGGAACAAGTAGCAGCAGATATTTCCATACAAGTCAGTAACAATAACCAATAAGTACCAAAACATATGCAAGTAATAATGCAATCTGTCACTCATAATGGTCCTGAGCAATGCAAGTAATCAAGGAACATGCATCAACAGTTGTCCAGTTTCAGCGGTGTCTATCATACGTTCCTAGCATACAATTAAGTAATCAAGGAACATGCAGCAGCAGATGTATCCACACTAGTCAGTAACAATCACCAATAATTACCGAAACATATTCAAGTAATGCAATCTGTCACTCATAGCGGTCTTGAGCAATGCAAGTAATCAAGGAACATGCATCAACAGTTGTCCAGTTTCAGCAGTGTGTATCATACGTTCCTAGCATACAATTAAGTAATCAAGGAACAAGCAGCAGCAGATGTTTCCATTGAAGTCAGTAACAATCACCAATAAGTACGGAAACATATGGAAGTAAGTAATGCAATCTGTCACTCACAGCGGTCCTGAGCAGTGCAAGTAATCAAGTAACATGCGGCAGCAGTTGTCCAATTTCAGCAGCGTCTATCATACTTTCCTAGCATACAATTAAGTAATCATGGAACAAACAGCAGCAGATGTTTCCATACAAGTCAATATCAATCACCAATAACTACTGAAACATATGCAAGTAAGTAATGCAATCTGTCACTCACAGCCGTCATAAGCAATGCAAGTAACAGAGAACATGCAGCAGCAGGTGTCCACTTATAGCAGTGTCTATCATACGTTACTAGCATACAATTAAGTAATCAATGAACAAACAACATCAAATGTTTCATACAAGTCAGTAACAATCACCAATAAGTACCGAAACATATGCAAGTAAGTAATGCAATATGTCGCTCACAGCGGTCCTGAGCAGTGCAAGTAATCAAGGAACATGCAGCAGCAATTGTCCAGTTTCAGCAGAGTCTGTGCAATCTGTCACTTACAGCGGTCCGGAGCAATGCAAGTAATCAAGGAACATGCAGCAGCAGTTGTCCAGTTTCATCAGTGTCTATCATACGTTCCTATCATACAATTAAGTAATCATGGAATAAGTAGCAACAGATGTTTCCATACAAGTCAGTAACAAGAATCAATAAGTACCGAAACATATGCAAGTAATAATGCAATCTGTCACTCATAACGGTCCTGAGCAATGTAAGTAATCAAGGAACATGCATCAACAGTTGTCCAGTTTCAGCAGTGTCTATCATACGTTCCTAGAATACAATTAAGTAATCAAGGAACATGCAGCAGCAGATGTATCCACACTAGTCAGTAACAATCACCAATAAGTACCGAAACATATGCAAGTAAGTAATGCAATCTGTCGCTCATAGCGGTCTTATGCAATGCAAGTAATCAAGGAACATGCATCAACAGTTGTCCAGTTTCAGCAGTGTCTATCATACGTTCCTAACATACAATTAAGTAATCAAGGAACAAGCAGCAGCAGATGTTTCCATTCAAGTCAGTAACAATCACCAATAACTACCGAAACATATGGAAGTAAGTAATGCAATCTGTCACTCACATCGGTCCTGAGCAGTCCAAGTAATCAAGGAACATGCGGCAGCAGTTGTCCAGTTTCAGCAGCGTCTATCATACTTTCCTAGCATACAATTAATTAATCATGGAATAAGCAGCAGCAGATGTTTCCATACAAGTCAGTATCTATTACCAATAAGTACCGAAACATATGCAAGTAAGTAATGCAATCTGTCACTCATAGCGGTCCTGAGCAATGCAAGTAATCAAGGAACATGCAACAACACTTGTCCAGTTTCAGCGGTGTCTATCATATGTTCCTAGCAGACAATTAAGTAATCAAGGAACAAGCAGCAGCAAATGTTTCCATTCAAGTCAATAACAATCACAAATAAGTGCCGAAACATATGTAAGTAAGTAATGCAATCTGTCACTCACAGCGGTCCTGAGCAGTGCAAGTAATCAAGGAACATGCAACAGCAGTTGTCCAGTTTCAGCAGTGTGTATCATACGTCTCTAGCATACAATTAAGTAATCATGGAACAAGCAGCAGCAGATGCTTCCATACAAGTCAGTATCAATCACCAATAAGTACCGAAACATATGCAAGTAAGTAATGCAATCTGTCACACACAGCGGTCCTAAGCAATGCAAGTAACAGAGAACATGCAGCAGCAGTTGTCCACTTATAGCAATGTCTATCATACGTTACTAGCGTACAATTAAGTAATCAAGGAACAAACTGCATCAGATGTTTCATACAAGTCAGTAACAATCACCAATAAGTACTGAAACATATGCAAGTAAGTAATGCAATCTGTCACTCAAAGCGGTTCTGAGCAGTGCAAGTAATCAAGGAACATGCAGCAGCAATTGTCCAGTTTCAGCAGAGTCTATGCAATCTGTCACTCACAGCGGTCCGGAGCAATGCAAGTAATTAAGGAACCTGCAGCAGCAGTTGTCCAGTTTCATCAGTGTCTATCATACGTTCCTATCATATAATTAAGTAATCATGGAACAAGGAGCAGCAGATGTTTCCATTCAAGTCAGTAACAATCACAAATAAGTGCCGCAACATATGGAAGTAAGTAATGCAATCTGTCACTCACAGCGGTCCTAAGCAGTCCAAGTAATCAAGGAACATGCGGCAGCAGTTGTCCAGTTTTAGCAGTGTCTATCATACGTTCCTAGCATACAATTAAGTAATCATGGAACAAGCAGCAGCAGATGTTTCCATACAGGTCAGTATCAATCACCAATAAGTACCGAAACATATGCAAGTAAGTAATGCAATCTGTCGCTCACAGCGGTCCTGAGTAGTGCAAGTAATCAAGGAACATGCAGCAGCAATTGTCCAGTTTCAGCAGAGTCTATGCAGTCTGTCACTCACAGCGGTCTGGAACAATGCAAGTAATCAAGGAACATGCAGCAGCAGTTGTCAAGTTTCATCAGTGTCTATCATACGTTCCTATCATACAATTAAGTAATCATGGAACAAGTAGCAGCAGATGTTTCCATACAAGTCAGTAACAAGAATCAATAAGTACCGAAACATATGCAAGTAATAATGCAATCTGTCACTCATAACGGTCCTGAGCAATGCAAGTAATCAAGGAACATGCATCAACAGTTGTCCAGTTTCAGCAGTGTCTATCATACGTTCCAAGCATACAATTAAGTAATCAAGGAACATGCAGCAGCAGATGTATCCACACTAGTCAGTAAAAATCACCAATAAGTACCAAAACATATGCAAGTAAGTAATGCAATCTGTCACTCATAGCGGTCTTAAGCAATGCAAGTAATTAAGGAACATGCATCAACAGTTGTCCAGTTTCAGCAGTGTCTATCAGACGTTCCTAGCATACAATTAAGTAATCAAGGAACAAGCAACAGCAGATGTTTCCATTCAAGTCAGTAACAATCACCAATAAGTACCGAAACATATGGAAGTAAGTAATGCAATCTGTCACTCACAGCGGTCCTGAGCAGTCCAAGTAATCAAGGAACATGCGGCAGCAGTTGTCCAGTTTCAGCAGCGTCTATCATACTTTCCTAGCATACATATAAGTAATCATGGAATAAGCAGCAGCAGATGTTTCCATACAAGTCAGTATCTATCACCAATAAGTACCGAAACATATGCAAGTAAGTAATGCAATCTGTCACTCATAGCGATCCTGAGCAATGCAAGTAATCAAGGAACATGCAACAACACTTGTCCAGTTTCAGCGGTGTCTATCATATGTTCCTAATATACAATTAAGTAATCAAGGAACAAGCAGCAGCAGATGTTTCCATTCAAGTAAGTAACAATCACCAATAAGTACCGAAACATATGGAAGTAATGCAATCTGTCACTCACAGTGGTCCTGAGCAGTCCAAGTAATCAAGGAACATGCGGCAGCAGTTGTCCAGTTTCAGCAGCGTCTATGCAATCTGTCACTCGCAGCGGTCCGGAGCAATGCAAGGAATCAAGGAACTTGCAGCAGCAGTTGTCCAGTTTCATCAGTGTCTATCATACGTTCCTATCATACAATTAAGTAATCATGGAACAAGGAGCAGCAGATCTTTCCATACAAGTCAGTAACAATAACCAATAAGTACCGAAACATATGCAAGTAATAATGCAATCTGTCACTCATAAAGATCCTGAGCAATACAAGTAATCAAGGAACATGCATCAACAATTGTCCAGTTTCAGCAGAGTCTATGCAATCTGTCACTCACAGCGTTCCGGAGCAATGCAAGTAATCAAGGAACATGCAGCAGCAGTTGTCCAGTTTCATCAGTGTCTATCATACGTTCCTAACATACAATTAAGTAGTCATGGAACAAGTAGCAGCAGATATTTCCATACAAGTCAGTAACAATAACCAATAAGTACCAAAACATATGCAAGTAATAATGCAATCTGTCACTCATAACGGTCCTGAGCAATGCAAGTAATCAAGGAACATGCATCAACAGTTGTCCAGTTTCAGCAGTGTCTATCATACGTTCCTAGCATACAATTAAGTAATCAAGGAACATGCAGCAGCAGATGTATCCACACTAGTCAGTAACAATCACCAATAATTACCGAAACATATTCAAGTAATGCAATCTGTCACTCATAGCGGTCTTGAGCAATGCAAGTAATCAAGGAACATGCATCAACAGTTGTCCAGTTTCAGCAGTGTGTATCATACGTTCCTAGCATACAATTAAGTAATCAAGGAACAAGCAGCAGCAGATGTTTCCATTGAAGTCAGTAACAATCACCAATAAGTACGGAAACATATGGAAGTAAGTAATGCAATCTGTCACTCACAGCGGTCCTGAGCAGTGCAAGTAATCAAGTAACATGCGGCAGCAGTTGTCCAGTTTCAGCAGCGTCTATCATACTTTCCTAGCATACAATTAAGTAAACAAGGAGCAAACAGCAGCAGATGTTTCCATACAAGTCTGTATCAATCACCAATAACTACCGCAACATATGGAAGTAAGTAATGCAATCTGTCACTCACAGCGGTCCTAAAAAGTCCAAGTAATCAAGGAACATGCGGCAGCAGTTGTCCAGTTTTAGCAGTGTCTATCATACGTTACTAGCATACAATTAAGTAATCAATGAACAAACAACATCAAATGTTTCATACAAGTCAGTAACAATCACCAATAAGTACTGAAACATATGCAAGTAAGTAATGCAATATGTCGCTCACAGCGGTCCTGAGCAGTGCAAGTAATCAAGGAACATGCAGCAGCAGTTGTCCAGTTTCATCAGTGTCTATCATACGTTCCTATCATACAATTAAGTAATCATGGAATAAGTAGCAACAGATGTTTCCATACAAGTCAGTAACAATAATCAATAAGTACCGAAACATATGCAAGTAATAATGCAATCTGTCACTCATAACGGTCCTGAGCAATGTAAGTAATCAAGGAACATGCATCAACAGTTGTCCAGTTTCAGCAGTGTCTATCATACGTTCCTAGAATACAATTAAGTAATCAAGGAACATGCAGCAGCAGATGTATCCACACTAGTCAGTAACAATCACCAATAAGTACCGAAACATATGCAAGTAAGTAATGCAATCTGTCGCTCATAGCGGTCTTATGCAATGCAAGTAATCAAGGAACATGCATCAACAGTTGTCCAGTTTCAGCAGTGTCTATCATACGTTCCTAACATACAATTAAGTAATCAAGGAACAAGCAGCAGCAGATGTTTCCATTCAAGTCAGTAACAATCACCAATAAGTACCGAAACATATGGAAGTAAGTAATGCTATCTGTCACTCACATCGGTCCTGAGCAGTCCAAGTAATCAAGGAACATGCGGCAGCAGTTGTCCAGTTTCAGCAGCGTCTATCATACTTTCCTAGCATACAATTAATTAATCATGGAATAAGCAGCAGCAGATGTTTCCATACAAGTCAGTATCTATTACCAATAAGTACCGAAACATATGCAAGTAAGTAATGCAATCTGTCACTCACAGCGGTCCTGAGCAGTGCAAGTAATCAAGGAACATGCAACAGCAGTTGTCCAGTTTCAGCAGTGTCTATCATACGTTTCTAGCATACAATTAAGTAATCATGGAACAAGCAACAGCAGATGCTTCCATACAAGTCAGTAACAATCACCAATAAGTACCGAAACATATGCAAGTAAGTAATGCAATCGGTCACTAACAGCGGTCCAGAGCAATGCAAGTAATCAAGGAACATGCAGCAGCAGTTGTCCAGTTTCAGCAGAGTCTATCATACGTTCCTAGCATACAATTATGTAATCAAGGAACAATCAGCAGCAGATGTTTCCATACAAGTTAGTATCAATCACCAATAAGTACCGAAACATATGCAAGTAAGTAATACAATCTGTCACTCACAGCGGTCCTGACCAGTGCAAGTAATCAAGGAACATGCAGCAGCAGTAGTCCAGTTTCATCTGTGTCTATCATATGTTCCTAACTTAAAATTAAGTAATCATGGAACAAGCAGCAACAAATGTTTCCATACAAGTCAGTAACAATCACGAATCAGTACCGATACATATGCAAGTAAGTAATTCAATCTGTGACTCACAGCGGTGCTGAGCAGTGCAAGTAATCAAGGAACATGCAGCAGCAATTGTCCAGTTTCAGCAGAGTCTATCATACGTTCCTAGCATACAATTATGTAATCAAGGAACAAGCAGCAGCAGATGTTTCCATACAAGTCAGTAACAATCACCAATAAGTACCGAAACATATGCAAGTAAGTAATGCAATCTGTCACTCACAGAGGTCCTGAGCAGTGCAAGTAATCAAGGAACATGCAGCAGCAATTGTCCAGTCTCAGCAGAGTCTATGCAATCTGTCACTCACAGTGGTCCGAAGCAATGCAAGTAATCAAGGAACATGCAGCAGCAGTTGTACAGTTTCAGCAGTGTCTATCATACGTTCCTAACATACAATTTAGTAATCAAGGAACAAGCAGCAACAGATGTTTCATACAAGTAAGTATCAATCACCAGTAAGTACAGAAACATATGCAAGTAAGTAATGCAATCTGTCACTAACAGCGGTCCGGAGCAATGCAAGTAATCAAGGATCATGCAGCAGCAGTTGTCCAGTTTCATCTGTGTCTATCATATGTTCCTAACTTAAAATTAAGTAATCATGGAACAAGCAGCATCAAATGTTTCCATACAAGTCAGTAACAATAACCAATAAGTACCGAAACATATGCAAGTAAGTAATGCAATCTGTCACTCACATCGGTCCTAAGCAGTGCAAATAATCAAGGAACATGCATCAGCAATTGTCCAGTTTCAGCAGAGTCTATCATACGTTCCTAGCATACAATTATGTAATCAAGGAACAAGAAGCAGCAGATGTTTCCATACAAGTCAGTATCAATCACCAATAAGTACGGAAACATATGCAAGTAAGTAATGCAATCTCACTCACAGCGGTCCTGAGCAGTGTCAGTAATCAAGGAACATGCAACAGCAGTTGTCCAGTTTCAGCAGTGTCTATCATACGTTCCTAGCATACAATTAAGTAATCATGGAACAAGCAGCAGCAGATGCTTCCATACAAGTCAGTATCAATCACCAATAACTACCGAAACATATGCAAGTAATAATGCAATCTGTCACTCATAACGGTCCTAAGCAATGCAAGTAATCAAGGTACATGCAGCAGCAGTTGTACAGTTTCAGCAGTGTCTATCATACGTTCGTAACATACAATTTAGTAATCAAGGAACAAGCAGCAACAGATGTTTCATACAAGTAAGTATCAATCACCAATAAGTACAGAAACATATGCAAGTAAGTAACGCAATCTGTCACTAACAGCGGTCCGGAGCAATGCAAGTAATCAAGGATCATGCAGCAGCAGTTGTCCAGTTTCATCTGTGTCTATCATATGTTCCTAACATAAAATTAAGTAATCATGGAACAAGCAGCATCAAATGTTTCCATACAAGTCAGTAACAATGACCAATAAGTACCGAAACATATGCAAGTAAGTAATGCAATCTGTCAGTCACATCGGTCCTGAGCAGTGCAAATAATCAAGGAACATGCATCAGCAATTGTCCAGTTTCAGCAGAGTCTATCATACGTTCTTAGCATACAATTATGTAATCAAGGAACAAGCAGCAGCAGATGTTTCCATACAAGTCAGTATCAATCACCAATAAGTACGGAAACATATGCAAGTAAGTACTGCAATCTCACTCACAGCGGTCCTGAGCAGTGTCAGTAATCAAGAAACATGCAACAGCAGTTGTCCAGTTTCAGCAGTGTCTATCATACGTTCCTAGCATACAATTAAGTAATCATGGAACAAGCAGCAGCAGATGCTTCCATACAAGTCAGTATCAATCACCAATAACTACCGAAACATATGCAAGTAATAATGCAATCTGTCACTCATAACGGTCCTGAGCAATGCAAGTAATCAAGGAACATGCATCAACAGTTGTCCAGTTTCAGCAGTGTCTATCATACGTTCCTAGCATACAATTAAGTAATCAAGGAACATGCAGCAGCAGATGTTTCCATACAAGTCAGTAACAATCACCAATAAGTATCGAAACATATGCAAGTAAGTAATGCAATCTGTCACTCATAGCGGTCCTGAGCGATGCAAGTAATCAAGGAACATGCATCAACAGTTGTCCAGTTTCAGCAGTGTCTATCATACGTTCCTAGCATACAATTAAGTAATCAAGGAACAAGCAGTAATAGATGTTTCCATTCAAGTCAGTAACAATCACCAATAAGTACCGAAACATATGGAAGTACGTAATGTAATCTGTCACTCACAGCGGTCCTGAGCAGTGCAAGTAATCAAGGAACATGCGGCAGCAGTTGTCCAGTTTCAGCAGCGTCTATCATACTTTCCTAGGATACAATTAAGTAATCATGGAATAAGCAGCATAAGATGTTTCCATACAAGTCAGTATCTATCACCAATAAGTACCGAAACATATGCAAGTAAGTAATGCAATCTATCACTCATAGCGGTCCTGAACAATGCAAGTAATCAAGGAACATGCAACAACACTTGTCCAGTTTCAGCGGTGTCTATCATACGCTCCTAGCATACAATTAAATAATCAAGGAACAAGCAGCAGCAAATGTTTCCATTCAAGTCAGTAACAGTCACCAATAAGTGCCGAAACATATGTAAGTAAGTAATGCAATCTGTCACTCACAGCGGTCCTGAGCAGTGCAAGTAATCAAGGAACATGCATCAACAATTGTCCAGTTTCAGCAGTGTCTATCATACGTTCCAAGCATACAATTATGTAATCAAGGAACAAGCAGCAGCAGATGTTTCGATACAAGTCAGTATCAATCACCAATAAGTACCGAAACATATGCAAGTAAGTAATGCATTCTGTCACTCACAGCGGTCCTGAGCAGTGCAAGTAATCAAGGAACATGCGGCAGCAGTTGTCCAGTTTCAGCAGCGTCTATCATACTTTCCTAGCATACAATTAAGTAATCATGGAATAAGCAGCAGCAGATGTTTCCATACAAGTCAGTATCTATCACCAATAAGTACCGAAACATATGCAAGTAAGTAATGGAATCTATCACTCATAGCGGTCCTAAGCAATGCAAGTAATCAAGGAACATGCAACAACACTTGTCCAGTTTCAGCGGTGTCTATCATACGTTCCTAGCATACAATTAAGTAATCAAGGAACAAGCAACAACAAATGTTTCCATTCAAGTCAGTAACAATCACCAATAAGTGCCGAAACGTATGTAAGTAAGTAATGCAATCTGTCACTCACAGCGGTCCTGAGCAGTGCAAGTAATCAAGGAACATGCATCAGCAATTGTCCAGTTTCAGCAGTGTCAATCATACGTTCCTAGCATACAATTATGTAATCAAGGAACAAGCAGCAGCAGATGTTTCGATACAAGTCAGTATCAATCACCAATAAGTACCGAAACACATGCAAATAAGTAATGCAATCTGTCACACACAGCGGTCCTGAGCAATGCAAGTAACAAGGAACATGCAGCAGCAGTTGTCCACTTACAGTAGTGTCTATCATACATTACTAGCATATAATTAAGTAATCAAGGAACAAACTGCATCAGATGTTTCATACAAGTCAGTAACAATAACCAATAAGTACCGAAACATATGCAAGTAAGTAGTTCAATCTGTCACTCACAGCGGTCCTGAGCAATGCAAGTAATCAAGGAACATGCAGCAGCAGTTGTACAGTTTCAGCAGTGTCTATCATACGTTCCTAACATACAATTAAGTAATCAAGGAACAAGCAGCAGCAGATGTTTCATACAAGTCAGTATCAATCACCAATAAGTCCAGAAACATATGCAAGTAAGTAATGCAATCTGTCACTAACAGCGGTCCATAGCAATGAAGTAATTAAGGAACATGCAGCAGTTGTACAGTTTCATATGTGTCTATCATATGTTCCTAACTTAAAATTAAGTAATCATGGAACAAGCAGCAACAAATGTTTCCATACAAGTCAGTAACAATCACCAATAAGTACCGATACATATGCGAGTAAGTAATGCAATCTGTCACTCACAGCGGTCCTGAGCAGTGCAAGTAATCAAGGAACATGCAACAGCAATTGTCCAGTTTCAGCAGAGTCTATCATATGTTCCAAGCATACAATTATGTAATCAAGGAACAAGCAGCAACAGATGTTTCCATACAAGTCAGTATCAATCACCAATAAGTACCGAAACATATGCAAGTAAGTAATACAATCTGTCACTCACAGCGGTCCTGAGCAGTACAATTAATCAAGGAACATGCAACAGCAGTTGTCCAGTTTCAGCGGTGTCTATCATACGTTTCTAGCATACAATTAAGTAATCATGGAACAAGCAGCAGCAGATGCTTCCATACAAGTCAGTAACAATCACCAATAAGTACCGAAACATATGCAAGTAAGTAATGCAATCTGTCACTCACAGCGGTCCTGAGCAGTGCAAATAATCAAGGAACATGCAGCAGCAATTGTCCAGTTTCAGCAGAGTCTATGCAATCTATCACTCACAGCGGTCCGGAGCAATGCAAGTAATCAAGGAACATGCAGCAGCAGTTGTCCAGTTTCATCAATGTCTATCATACGTTCCTATCATACAATTAGGTAATCATGGAACAAGTAGCAGCAGATGTTTCCATACAAGTCAGTAACAATAACCAATAAGTACCGAATCATATGCAAGTAATAATGCAATCTGTCACTCATAACGGTCCTGAGCAATGCAACTAATCAAGGAACATGCATCAACAGTTGTCCAGTTCCAGCATACGTTCCTAGCATACAATTAAGTAATCAAGGAACATGCAGCAGCAGATGTATCCACACTAGTCAGTAACAATCACCAATAAGTATCGAAACATATGAAAGTAAGTAATGCAATCTGTCACTCATAGCGGTCTTGAGCAATGCAAGTAATCAAGGAACATGCATCAACAGTTGTCCAGTTTCAGCAGCGTCTATCATACTTTCCTAGCATACAATTAAGTAATCATGGAATAAGCAGCAGCTGATGTTTCCATACAAGTGAGCATCTATCACCAATAAGTACCGAAACATATGCAAGTAAGTAATGCAATCTGTCACTCATAGCGGTCCTGAGCAATGCAAGTACTCAAGGAACATGGAACAACACTTGTCCAGTTTCAGCGGTGTCTATCATATGTCCCTAGCATACAATTAAGTAATCAAGGAACAAGCAGCAGCAAATGTTTCCATTCAAGTCAGTAAGAATCACCAATAAGTGCCGAAACATATGTAAGTAAGTAATGCAATCTGTCACTCACAGCGGTCCTGAGCAGTCAAGTAATCAAGGAACATGCAGCAGCAGTTGTCCAGTTTCAGCAGTGTCTATCATACCTTCCTAGCATACAATTAAGTAATCATGGAACAAGCAGCAGTAGATGTTTCCATACAAGTCAGTATCAATCACCAATGAATACCGAAACATATGCAAGTAAGTAATATAATCTGTCACTCACAGCGGTCCAGAGCAATGCAAGTAACAAGGAACATGCAGCAGCAGTTGTCCACTTACAGCAATGTCTATCATACGTTACTAGCAAACAATTAAGTAATCAAGGAACAAACCGCATCAGATGTTTCATACAAGTCAGTAACGATCACCAATAAGCACCGAAACATATGCAAGTAAGTAATGGAATCTGTCACTCACAGCTGTCCTGAGCAATGCAAGTAATCAAGGAACATGCAACAACAGTTGTCTAGTTTCAGCAGTGTCTATCATTCGTTCCTAACATACATTAAAGTAATCAAGGAACAAGCAACATCAGATGTTTCATACAAGTCAGTAACAATCACCAATAAGTACCGAAACATAGGCAAGTAAGTAATGCAATCTGTCACTCACAGCGGTCCTGAGCAATGCAAGTAATCAAGGAACATGCAGCAGCAATTGTCCAGTTTCAGCAGAGTCTATCATATGTGCCTAGTGTACAATTATGTAATCAAGGAACAAGCAGCAGCAGATGTTTCCATTCAAGTCAGTATCAATCACCAATAAGTACCGAAACATATGCAAGTAAGTAATGCAATCTGTCACTCATAGCGGTCTTGAGCAATGCAAGTAATCAAGGAACATGCATCAACAGTTGTCCAGTTTCAGCAGTGTCTATCATACGTTCCTAGCATACAATTAAGTAATCAAAGAACATGCAGCAGCAGATGTATCCACACTAGTCAGTAACAATCACTAATAAGTACCGAAACATATGCAAGTAAGTAATGCAATATGTCACTCATAGCGGTCTTAAGCAATGCAAGTAATCAAGGAACATGCATCAACAGTTGTCCAGTTTCAGCAGTGTCTATCACACGTTCCTAGCATACAATTAAGTAATCAAAGAACATGCAGCAGCAGATGTATCCACACTAGTCAGTAAAAATCACCAATAAGTACCGAAACATATGCAAGTTAGTAATGCAATCTGTCACTCACAGCGGTCCTGAGCAGTCCAAGTAATCAAGTAACATGCGGCAGCAGTTGTCCAGTTTCAGCAGCGTCTATCATACTTTCCTAGCATACAATTAAGTAATCATGGAATAAGCAGCAGCAGATTTTTCCATACAAGTTAGTATCTATCACCAATAAGTACCGAAACATATGCAAGTAAGTAATGCAATCTGTCACTCATAGCGGTCCTGAGCAATGCAAGTAATCAAGGAACATGCAACAACACTTGTCCAGTTTCAGCGGTGTCTATCATATGTTCCTAGCATACAATTAAGTAATCAAGGAACAAGCAGAAGCAAATGTTTCCATTCAAGTCAGTAACAATCACCAATAAGTGCCGAAACATATGTAAGTAAGTAATGCAATCTGTCACTCACAGCGGTCCTGAGCAGTGCAAGTAATCAAGGAACATGCAGCAGCAGTTGTCCAGTTTCAGCAGTGTCTATCATACGTTCCTAGCATACAATTAAGTAATCATAGAACAAGCAGCAGCAGATGTTTCCATACAAGTCAGTATCAATCACCAATGAGTACCGAAACGTATGCAAGTAAGTAATATAATCTGTCACTCACAGCGGTCCAGAGCAATGCAAGTAATCAAGGAACATGCAACAACAGTTGTCTAGTTTCAGCAGTGTCTATCATTCGTTCCTAACATACATTTAAGTAATCAAGGAATAAGCAGCATCAGATGTTTCATACAAGTCAGTAACAATCACCAATAAGTACCGAAACATATGCAAGTAAGTAATGCAATTTGTCACTCATAGCGGTCCTGAGCAGTGCAAGTAATCAAGGAACATGCAGCAGCAATTGTCCAATTTCAGCAGAGTCTATCATACATTCCTAGCATACAATTATGTAATCAAGGAACAAACAGCAGCAGATGTTTCCATAAAAGTCAGTATCAATCACCAATAAGTACCGAAACATATGCAAGTAAGTAATGCAATCTGTCACTCACAGCCGTCCTAAGTAATGCAAGTAACAGAGAACATGCAACAGCAGTTGTCCACTTATAGCAGTGTCTATCATACGTTACTAGCATACAATTAAGTAATCAATGAACAAAAAACATCAAATGTTTCATACAAGTCAGTAAAAATCACCAATAAGTACCGAAACATATGCAAGAAAGTAATGAAATCTGTCGCTCACAGCGGTCCTGAGCAGTGCAAGTAATCAAGGAACATGCAGCAGCAATTGTCCAGTTTCAGCAGAGTCTATGCAGTCTGTCACTCACAGCGGTCCGGAACAATGCAAGTAATCAAGGAACATGCAGCAGCAGTTGTCAAGTTTCATCAGTGTCTATCATACGTTCCTATCATACAATTAAGTAATCATGGAACAAGTAGCAGCAGATGTTTCCATACAAGTCAGTAACAAGAATCAATAAGTACCGAAACATATGCAAGTAATAATGCAATCTGTCACTCATAACGGTCCTGAGCAATGCAAGTAATCAAGGAACATGCATCAACAGTTGTCCAGTTTCAGCAGTGTCTATCATGCGTTCCAAGCATACAATTAAGTAATCAAGGAACATGCAGCAGCAGATGTATCCACACTAGTCAGTAAAAATCACCAATAAGTACCAAAACATATGCAAGTAAGTAATGCAATCTGTCACTCATAGCGGTCTTAAGCAATGCAAGTAATCAAGGAACATGCATCAACAGTTGCCCAGTTCCAGCAGTGTCTATTAGACGTTCCTAGCATACAATTAAGTAATCAAGGAACAAGCAACAGCAGATGTTTCCATTCAAGTCAGTAACAATCACCAATAATTACCGAAACATATGGAAGTAAGTAATGCAATCTGTTCCTCACAGCGGTCCTAAGCAGTCCAAGTAATCAAGGAACATGCGGCAGCAGTTGTCCAGTTTCAGCAGCGTCTATCATACTTTCCTAGCATACATATAAGTAATCATGGAATAAGCAGCAGCAGATGTTTCCATACAAGTCAGTATCTATCACCAATAAGTACCGAAACATATGCAAGTAAGTAATGCAATCTGTCACTCATAGCGTTCCTGAGCAATGCAAGTAATAAAGGAACATGCAACAACACTTGTCCAGTTTCAGCGGTGTCTATCATATGTTCCTAGCATACAATTAAGTAATCAAGGAACAAGCAGCAGCAAATGTTTCCATTCAAGTCAGTAACAATCACCAATAAGTGCCGAAACATATGTAAGTAAGTAATGCAATCAGTCACTCACAGCGGTCCTGAGCAGTGCAAGTAATCAAGGAACATGCAACAACAGTTGTCCAGTTTCAGCAGTGTGTATCATACGTCTCTAGCATACAATTAAGTAATCATGGAACAAGCAGCAGCAGAAGCTTCCATACAAGTCAGTATCAATCACCAATAAGTACCGAAACATATGCAAGTAAGTAATGGAATCTGCCACTCACAGCGGTCCTAAGCAATGCAAGTAACAGAGAACATGCAGCAGCAGTTGTCCACTTATAGCAGTGTCTATCATACGTTAACAATTAAGTAATCAAGGAACAAACTGCATCAGATGTTTCATACAAGTCAGTAAGAATCACCAATAAGTACCGAAACATATGCAAGTAAGTAATGCAATCTGTCACTCAAAGCGGTCCTGAGCAGTGCAAGTAATCAAGGAACATGCAGCAGCAATTGTCCAGTTTCAGCAGAGTCTATGCAATCTGTCACTCGCAGCGGTCCGGAGCAATGCAAGGAATCAAGGAACTTGCAGCAGCAGTTGTCCAGTTTCATCAGTGTCTATCATACGTTCCTATCATACAATTAAGTAATCATGGAACAAGGAGCAGCAGATGTTTCCATACAAGTCGGTAACAATAACCAATAGGTACCGAAACATATGCAAGTAATAATGCAATCTGTCACTCATAACGGTCCTGAGCAATACAAGTAATCAAGGAACATGCATCAACAATTGTCCAGTTTCAGCAGAGTCTATGCAATCTGTCACTCACAGCGTTCCGGAGCAATGCAAGTAATCAAGGAACATGAAGCAGCAGTTGTCCAGTTTCATCAGTGTCTATCATACGTTCCTAACATACAATTAAGTAGTCTTGGAACAAGTAGCAGCAGATATTTCCATACAAGTCAGTAACAATAACCAATAAGTACCAAAACATATGCAAGTAATAATGCAATCTGTCACTCATAATGGTCCTGAGCAATGCAAGTAATCAAGGAACATGCATCAACAGTTGTCCAGTTTCAGCGGTGTCTATCATACGTTCCTAGCATACAATTAAGTAATCAAGGAACATGCAGCAGCAGATGTATCCACACTAGTCAGTAACAATCACCAATAATTACCGAAACATATTCAAGTAATGCAATCTGTCACTCATAGCGGTCTTGAGCAATGCAAGTAATCAAGGAACATGCATCAACAGTTGTCCAGTTTCAGCAGTGTGTATCATACGTTCCTAGCATACAATTAAGTAATCAAGGAACAAGCAGCAGCAGATGTTTCCATTGAAGTCAGTAACAATCACCAATAAGTACGGAAACATATGGAAGTAAGTAATGCAATCTGTCACTCACAGCGGTCCTGAGCAGTGCAAGTAATCAAGTAACATGCGGCAGCAGTTGTCCAATTTCAGCAGCGTCTATCATACTTTCCTAGCATACAATTAAGTAATCATGGAACAAACAGCAGCAGATGTTTCCATACAAGTCAATATCAATCACCAATAACTACTGAAACATATGCAAGTAAGTAATGCAATCTGTCACTCACAGCCGTCATAAGCAATGCAAGTAACAGAGAACATGCAGCAGCAGGTGTCCACTTATAGCAGTGTCTATCATACGTTACTAGCATACAATTAAGTAATCAATGAACAAACAACATCAAATGTTTCATACAAGTCAGTAACAATCACCAATAAGTACCGAAACATATGCAAGTAAGTAATGCAATATGTCGCTCACAGCGGTCCTGAGCAGTGCAAGTAATCAAGGAACATGCAGCAGCAATTGTCCAGTTTCAGCAGAGTCTGTGCAATCTGTCACTTACAGCGGTCCGGAGCAATGCAAGTAATCAAGGAACATGCAGCAGCAGTTGTCCAGTTTCATCAGTGTCTATCATACGTTCCTATCATACAATTAAGTAATCATGGAATAAGTAGCAACAGATGTTTCCATACAAGTCAGTAACAAGAATCAATAAGTACCGAAACATATGCAAGTAATAATGCAATCTGTCACTCATAACGGTCCTGAGCAATGTAAGTAATCAAGGAACATGCATCAACAGTTGTCCAGTTTCAGCAGTGTCTATCATACGTTCCTAGAATACAATTAAGTAATCAAGGAACATGCAGCAGCAGATGTATCCACACTAGTCAGTAACAATCACCAATAAGTACCGAAACATATGCAAGTAAGTAATGCAATCTGTCGCTCATAGCGGTCTTATGCAATGCAAGTAATCAAGGAACATGCATCAACAGTTGTCCAGTTTCAGCAGTGTCTATCATACGTTCCTAACATACAATTAAGTAATCAAGGAACAAGCAGCAGCAGATGTTTCCATTCAAGTCAGTAACAATCACCAATAACTACCGAAACATATGGAAGTAAGTAATGCAATCTGTCACTCACATCGGTCCTGAGCAGTCCAAGTAATCAAGGAACATGCGGCAGCAGTTGTCCAGTTTCAGCAGCGTCTATCATACTTTCCTAGCATACAATTAATTAATCATGGAATAAGCAGCAGCAGATGTTTCCATACAAGTCAGTATCTATTACCAATAAGTACCGAAACATATGCAAGTAAGTAATGCAATCTGTCACTCATAGCGGTCCTGAGCAATGCAAGTAATCAAGGAACATGCAACAACACTTGTCCAGTTTCAGCGGTGTCTATCATATGTTCCTAGCAGACAATTAAGTAATCAAGGAACAAGCAGCAGCAAATGTTTCCATTCAAGTCAATAACAATCACAAATAAGTGCCGAAACATATGTAAGTAAGTAATGCAATCTGTCACTCACAGCGGTCCTGAGCAGTGCAAGTAATCAAGGAACATGCAACAGCAGTTGTCCAGTTTCAGCAGTGTGTATCATACGTCTCTAGCATACAATTAAGTAATCATGGAACAAGCAGCAGCAGATGCTTCCATACAAGTCAGTATCAATCACCAATAAGTACCGAAACATATGCAAGTAAGTAATGCAATCTGTCACACACAGCGGTCCTAAGCAATGCAAGTAACAGAGAACATGCAGCAGCAGTTGTCCACTTATAGCAATGTCTATCATACGTTACTAGCGTACAATTAAGTAATCAAGGAACAAACTGCATCAGATGTTTCATACAAGTCAGTAACAATCACCAATAAGTACTGAAACATATGCAAGTAAGTAATGTAATCTGTCACTCAAAGCGGTTCTGAGCAGTGCAAGTAATCAAGGAACATGCAGCAGCAATTGTCCAGTTTCAGCAGAGTCTATGCAATCTGTCACTCACAGCGGTCCGGAGTAATGCAAGTAATTAAGGAACCTGCAGCAGCAGTTGTCCAGTTTCATCAGTGTCTATCATACGTTCCTATCATATAATTAAGTAATCATGGAACAAGGAGCAGCAGATGTTTCCATTCAAGTCAGTAACAATCACAAATAAGTGCCGCAACATATGGAAGTAAGTAATGCAATCTGTCACTCACAGCGGTCCTAAGCAGTCCAAGTAATCAAGGAACATGCGGCAGCAGTTGTCCAGTTTTAGCAGTGTCTATCATACGTTCCTAGCATACAATTAAGTAATCATGGAACAAGCAGCAGCAGATGTTTCCATACAGGTCAGTATCAATCACCAATAAGTACCGAAACATATGCAAGTAAGTAATGCAATCTGTCGCTCACAGCGGTCCTGAGTAGTGCAAGTAATCAAGGAACATGCAGCAGCAATTGTCCAGTTTCAGCAGAGTCTATGCAGTCTGTCACTCACAGCGGTCTGGAACAATGCAAGTAATCAAGGAACATGCAGCAGCAGTTGTCAAGTTTCATCAGTGTCTATCATACGTTCCTATCATACAATTAAGTAATCATGGAACAAGTAGCAGCAGATGTTTCCATACAAGTCAGTAACAAGAATCAATAAGTACCGAAACATATGCAAGTAATAATGCAATCTGTCACTCATAACGGTCCTGAGCAATGCAAGTAATCAAGGAACATGCATCAACAGTTGTCCAGTTTCAGCAGTGTCTATCATACGTTCCAAGCATACAATTAAGTAATCAAGGAACATGCAGCAGCAGATGTATCCACACTAGTCAGTAAAAATCACCAATAAGTACCAAAACATATGCAAGTAAGTAATGCAATCTGTCACTCATAGCGGTCTTAAGCAATGCAAGTAATTAAGGAACATGCATCAACAGTTGTCCAGTTTCAGCAGTGTCTATCAGACGTTCCTAGCATACAATTAAGTAATCAAGGAACAAGCAACAGCAGATGTTTCCATTCAAGTCAGTAACAATCACCAATAAGTACCGAAACATATGGAAGTAAGTAATGCAATCTGTCACTCACAGCGGTCCTGAGCAGTCCAAGTAATCAAGGAACATGCGGCAGCAGTTGTCCAGTTTCAGCAGCGTCTATCATACATTCCTAGCATACATATAAGTAATCATGGAATAAGCAGCAGCAGATGTTTCCATACAAGTCAGTATCTATCACCAATAAGTACCGAAACATATGCAAGTAAGTAATGCAATCTGTCACTCATAGCGATCCTGAGCAATGCAAGTAATCAAGGAACATGCAACAACACTTGTCCAGTTTCAGCGGTGTCTATCATATGTTCCTAATATACAATTAAGTAATCAAGGAACAAGCAGCAGCAGATGTTTCCATTCAAGTAAGTAACAATCACCAATAAGTACCGAAACATATGGAAGTAATGCAATCTGTCACTCACAGTGGTCCTGAGCAGTCCAAGTAATCAAGGAACATGCGGCAGCAGTTGTCCAGTTTCAGCAGCGTCTATGCAATCTGTCACTCGCAGCGGTCCGGAGCAATGCAAGGAATCAAGGAACTTGCAGCAGCAGTTGTCCAGTTTCATCAGTGTCTATCATACGTTCCTATCATACAATTAAGTAATCATGGAACAAGGAGCAGCAGATCTTTCCATACAAGTCAGTAACAATAACCAATAAGTACCGAAACATATGCAAGTAATAATGCAATCTGTCACTCATAAAGATCCTGAGCAATACAAGTAATCAAGGAACATGCATCAACAATTGTCCAGTTTCAGCAGAGTCTATGCAATCTGTCACTCACAGCGTTCCGGAGCAATGCAAGTAATCAAGGAACATGCAGCAGCAGTTGTCCAGTTTCATCAGTGTCTATCATACGTTCCTAACATACAATTAAGTAGTCATGGAACAAGTAGCAGCAGATATTTCCATACAAGTCAGTAACAATAACCAATAAGTACCAAAACATATGCAAGTAATAATGCAATCTGTCACTCATAACGGTCCTGAGCAATGCAAGTAATCAAGGAACATGCATCAACAGTTGTCCAGTTTCAGCAGTGTCTATCATACGTTCCTAGCATACAATTAAGTAATCAAGGAACATGCAGCAGCAGATGTATCCACACTAGTCAGTAACAATCACCAATAATTACCGAAACATATTCAAGTAATGCAATCTGTCACTCATAGCGGTCTTGAGCAATGCAAGTAATCAAGGAACATGCATCAACAGTTGTCCAGTTTCAGCAGTGTGTATCATACGTTCCTAGCATACAATTAAGTAATCAAGGAACAAGCAGCAGCAGATGTTTCCATTGAAGTCAGTAACAATCACCAATAAGTACGGAAACATATGGAAGTAAGTAATGCAATCTGTCACTCACAGCGGTCCTGAGCAGTGCAAGTAATCAAGTAACATGCGGCAGCAGTTGTCCAGTTTCAGCAGCGTCTATCATACTTTCCTAGCATACAATTAAGTAATCAAGGAGCAAACAGCAGCAGATGTTTCCATACAAGTCAGTATCAAACACCAATAACTACCGAATCATATGCAAGTAAGTAATGCAATCTGTCACTCACAGCCGTCCTAAGCAATGCAAGTAACAGAGAACATGCAGCAGCAGTTGTCCACTTATAGCAGTGTCTATCATACGTTACTAGCATACAATTAAGTAATCAATGAACAAACAACATCAAATGTTTCATACAAGTCAGTAACAATCACCAATAAGTACTGAAACATATGCAAGTAAGTAATGCAATATGTCGCTCACAGCGGTCCTGAGCAGTGCAAGTAATCAAGGAACATGCAGCAGCAGTTGTCCAGTTTCATCAGTGTCTATCATACGTTCCTATCATACAATTAAGTAATCATGGAATAAGTAGCAACAGATGTTTCCATACAAGTCAGTAACAATAATCAATAAGTACCGAAACATATGCAAGTAATAATGCAATCTGTCACTCATAACGGTCCTGAGCAATGTAAGTAATCAAGGAACATGCATCAACAGTTGTCCAGTTTCAGCAGTGTCTATCATACGTTCCTAGAATACAATTAAGTAATCAAGGAACATGCAGCAGCAGATGTATCCACACTAGTCAGTAACAATCACCAATAAGTACCGAAACATATGCAAGTAAGTAATGCAATCTGTCGCTCATAGCGGTCTTATGCAATGCAAGTAATCAAGGAACATGCATCAACAGTTGTCCAGTTTCAGCAGTGTCTATCATACGTTCCTAACATACAATTAAGTAATCAAGGAACAAGCAGCAGCAGATGTTTCCATTCAAGTCAGTAACAATCACCAATAAGTACCGAAACATATGGAAGTAAGTAATGCAATCTGTCACTCACATCGGTCCTGAGCAGTCCAAGTAATCAAGGAACATGCGGCAGCAGTTGTCCAGTTTCAGCAGCGTCTATCATACTTTCCTAGCATACAATTAATTAATCATGGAATAAGCAGCAGCAGATGTTTCCATACAAGTCAGTATCTATTACCAATAAGTACCGAAACATATGCAAGTAAGTAATGCAATCTGTCACTCTTAGCGGTCCTGAGCAATGCAAGTAATCAAGGAACATGCAACAACACTTGTCCAGTTTCAGCGGTGTCTATCATATGTTCCTAGCATAGAATTAAGTAATCAAGGAACAAGCAGCAGCAAATGTTTCCATTCAAGTCAATAACAATCACCAATAAGTGCCAAAACATATGTAAGTAAGTAATGCAATCTGTCACTCACAGCGGTCCTGAGCAGTGCAAGTAATCAAGGAACATGCAACAGCAGTTGTCCAGTTTCAGCAGTGTGTATCATACGTCTCTAGCATACAATTAAGTAATCATGGAACAAGCAGCAGCAGATGCTTCCATACAAGTCAGTATCAATCACCAATAAGTACCGAAACATATGCAAGTACGTAATGCAATCTGTCACACACAGCAGTCCTAAGCAATGCAAGTAACAGAGAACATGCAGCAGCAGTTGTCCACTTATAGCAGTGTCTATCATACGTTACTAGCATACAATTAAGTAATCAAGGAACAAACTGCATCAGATGTTTCATACAAGTCAGTAACAATCACCAATAAGTACCGAAACATATGCAAGTAAGTAATGCAATCTGTCACTCAAAGTGGTTCTGAGCAGTGCAAGTAATCAAGGAACATGCAGCAGCAATTGTCCAGTTTCAGCAGAGTCTATGCAATCTGTCACTCACAGCGGTCCGGAGCAATTCAAGTAATCAAGGAACCTGCAGCAGCAGTTGTCCAGTTTCATCAGTGTCTATCATACGTTCCTATCATACAATTAAGTAATCATGGAACAAGGAGCAGCAGATGTTTCCATTCAAGTCAGTAACAATCACCAATAAGTACCGAAACATATGGAAGTAAGTAATGCAATCTGTCACTCACAGCGGTCCTAAGCAGTCCAAGTAATCAAGGAACATGCGGCAGCAGTTGTCCAGTTTCAGCAGCGTCTATCATACTTTCCTAGCATACAATTAAGTAATCATGGAATAAGCAGCAGCAGATGTTTCCATACAAGTTAGTATCTATCACCAATAAGTACCGAAACATATGCAAGTAAATAATGCAATCTGTCACTCATAGCGGTCCTGAGCAATGCAAGTAATCAAGGAACATGCAACAACACTTGTCCAGTTTCAGCGGTGTCTATCAAATGTTCCTAGCATACAATTAAGTAATCAAGGAACAAGCAACAGCAAATGTTTCCATTCAAGTCAGTAACAATCACCAATAAGTGCCGCAACATATGTAAGTAAGTAATGCAATTTGTCACTCACAGTGGTCCTGAGCAGTGCAAGTAATCAAGGAACATGCAGCAGCAGTTGTCCAGTTTTAGCAGTGTCTATCATACGTTCCTAGCATACAATTAATTAATCATGGAATAAGCAGCAGCAGATGTTTCCATACAAGTCAGTATCTATTACCAATAAGTACCGAAACATATGCAAGTAAGTAATGCAATCTGTCACTCTTAGCGGTCCTGAGCAATGCAAGTAATCAAGGAACATGCAACAACACTTGTCCAGTTTCAGCGGTGTCTATCATATGTTCCTAGCATACAATTAAGTAATCAAGGAACAAGCACCAGCAAATGTTTCCATTCAAGTCAATAACAATCACCAATAAGTGCCGAAACATATGTAAGTAAGTAATGCAATCTGTCACTCACAGCGGTCCTGAGCAGTGCAAGTAATCAAGGAACATGCAACAGCAGTTGTCCAGTTTCAGCAGTGTGTATCATACGTCTCTAGCATACAATTAAGTAATCATGGAACAAGCAGCAGCAGATGCTTCCATACAAGTCAGTATCAATCACCAATAAGTACCGAAACATATGCAAGTACGTAATGCAATCTGTCACACACAGCAGTCCTAAGCAATGCAAGTAACAGAGAACATGCAGCAGCAGTTGTCCACTTATAGCAGTGTCTATCATACGTTACTAGCATACAATTAAGTAATCAAGGAACAAACTGCATCAGATGTTTCATACAAGTCAGTAACAATCACCAATAAGTACCGAAACATATGCAAGTAAGTAATGCAATCTGTCACTCAAAGTGGTTCTGAGCAGTGCAAGTAATCAAGGAACATGCAGCAGCAATTGTCCAGTTTCAGCAGAGTCTATGCAATCTGTCACTCACAGCGGTCCGGAGCAATTCAAGTAATCAAGGAACCTGCAGCAGCAGTTGTCCAGTTTCATCAGTGTCTATCATACGTTCCTATCATACAATTAAGTAATCATGGAACAAGGAGCAGCAGATGTTTCCATTCAAGTCAGTAACAATCACCAATAAGTACCGAAACATATGGAAGTAAGTAATGCAATCTGTCACTCACAGCGGTCCTAAGCAGTCCAAGTAATCAAGGAACATGCGGCAGCAGTTGTCCAGTTTCAGCAGCGTCTATCATACTTTCCTAGCATACAATTAAGTAATCATGGAATAAGCAGCAGCAGATGTTTCCATACAAGTTAGTATCTATCACCAATAAGTACCGAAACATATGCAAGTAAATAATGCAATCTGTCACTCATAGCGGTCCTGAGCAATGCAAGTAATCAAGGAACATGCAACAACACTTGTCCAGTTTCAGCGGTGTCTATCAAATGTTCCTAGCATACAATTAAGTAATCAAGGAACAAGCAACAGCAAATGTTTCCATTCAAGTCAGTAACAATCACCAATAAGTGCCGCAACATATGTAAGTAAGTAATGCAATTTGTCACTCACAGTGGTCCTGAGCAGTGCAAGTAATCAAGGAACATGCAGCAGCAGTTGTCCAGTTTTAGCAGTGTCTATCATACGTTCCTAGCATACAATTAAGTAATCATGGAACAAGCAGCAGCAGATGTTTCCATACAAGTCAGTATCAATCACCAATGAGTACCGAAACATATGCAAGTAAGTAAGATAATCTGTCACTCACAGCGGTCCAGAGCAATGCAAGTAACATGGAACATGCAGCAGAAGTTGTCCACTTACAGCAGTGTCTATCATACGTTACTAGCAAACAATTAAGTAATCAAGGAACACTGCATCAGATGTTTCATACAAGTCAGTAACAATCACCAATAATTACCGAAACATATGCAAGTAAGTAATGTAATCTGTCACTCACAGCGGTCCTGAGCAATGCAAGTAATCAAGGAACATGCAACAACAGTTGTCTAGTTTCAGCAGTGTCTATCATTCGTTCCTAACATACATTTAAGTAATCAAGGAACAAGCAACATCAGATGTTTCATACAAGTCAGTAACAATCACCAATAAGTACCGAAACATATGTATGTAAGTAATGCAATCTGTCACTCACAGCGATCCTGAGCAATGATAAGTAATCAAGGATATTGCAGCAGTAATTGTCCAGTTTCAGCAGAGTCGATCATACGTTCCTAGCATTCAATTATTTAATCAAGGAACAAGCAGCAGCAGGTGTTTCCATACAAGTCAGTATCAATCACCAATAAGTACCGAAACACATGCAAGTAAGTAATGCAATCTGTCACTCATAGCGGTCTTGAGCAATGCAAGTAATCAAGGAACATGCATCAACAGTTTTCCAGTTTCAGCAGTGTCTATCATACGTTCCTAGCATACAATTAAGTAATCAAGGAACAAGCAGATGTTTCATACAAGTCAGTAACAATCACCAATAAGTACCGAAACATATGCAAGTAAGTAATGCAATCTGTCACTCACAGCGGTCCTGAGCTGTGCAAGTAATCAAGGAACATGCAGCAACAATTGTCCAGTTTCGGCAGAGTCTATGCAATCTGTCACTCACAGCGGTCCGGAGCAATGCAAGTAATCAAGGAACATGCAGCAGCAGTTGTCCAGTTTCATCAGTGTCTATCATACGTTCCTATTATACAATTAAGTAATCATGGAACAAGCAGCAGCAGATGTTTCCATACAAGTCAGTAACAATAACCAATAAGTACCGAAACATATGCAAGTAATAATGCGATCTGTCACTCATAACGGTCCTGAGCAATGCAAGTAATCAAGGAACATGCATCAACAGTTGTCCAGTTTCAGCAGTGTCTATCATACGTACCTAGCAAACAATTAAGTAATCAAGGAACATGCAGCAGCAGATGTATCCACACTAGTCAGTAACAATCACCAATAAGTACCGAAACATATGCAAGTAAGTAATGCAATCTGTCACTCATAGCGGTATTGAGCAATGCAAGTAATCAAGGAACATGCATCAACAGTTGTCCAGTTTCGGCAGTGTCTATCATACGTTCCAAGCATACAATTAAGTAATCAAGGAACAAGCAGCAGCAGATGTTTCCACTCAAGTCAGTAACAATCACCAATAAGTACCGAAACATATGGAAGTAAGTAATGCAATCTGTCACTCACAGCGGTCCTTAGCAGTGCAAGTAATCAAGGAACATGCAACCGCAGTTGTCCAGTTTTAGCAGTGTGTATCATACGTCTCTAGCATACAATTAAGTAATCATGGAACAAGCAGCAGCAGATGCTTCCATACAAGTCAGTATCAATCACCAATAAGTAATGAAACATATGCAAGTAAGTAATGCAATCTGTCACTCATAGCGATCCTGAGCAATGCAAGTAATCAAGGAACATGCAACAACACTTGTCCAGTTTCAGCGGTGTCTATCATATGTTCCTAGCATACAATTAAGTAATCAATGAACAAGCAGCAGCAGCAAATGTTTCCATTCAAGTCAGTAACAATCACCAATAAGTGCCGAAACATATGTAAGTAAGTAATGCAATCTGTCACTCACAGCGGTCCTTCGCAGTGCAAGTAATCAAGGAACATGCAACCGCAGTTGTCCAGTTTTAGCAGTGTGTATCATACGTCTCTAGCATACAATTAAGTAATCATGGAACAAGCAGCAGCAGATGCTTCCATACAAGTCAGTATCAATCACCAATAAGTACCGAAACATATGCAAGTAAGTAATGCAATCTGTCACTCACAGCGGTCCTAAGCAATGCAAGTAACAGAGAACATGCAGCAAAAGTTGTCCACTTATAGCAGTGTTTATCATACGTTACTAGCATACAATTAAGTAATCAAGGAACAAACTGCATCAGATGTTTCATACAAATCAGTAACAATCACCAATAAGTACCGAAACTTATGCAAGTAAGTAATGCAATCTGTCACTCACAGCGGTCCTGAGCAGTGCAAGTAATCAAGGAACATGCAGCAGCAATTGTCCAGTTTCAGCAGAGTCTATGCAATCTGTCACTCACAGCGGTCCGGAGCAATGCAAGTAATCAAGGAACATGCAGCAGCAGTTGTCCAGTTTCATCAGTGTCTATCATACGTTCCTATCATACAATTAAGTAATCATGGAACAAGCAGCAGCAGCTGTTTCCATACAAGTCAGTAACAATAACCAATAAGTACCGAAACATATGCAAGTAATAATGCAATCAGTCACTCATAACGGTCCTGAGCAATGCAAGTAATCAAGGAACATGCATCAACAGTTGTCCAATTTCAGCAGTGTCTATCATACGTTCCTAGCATACAATTAAGTAATCAAGGAACTTGCAGCAGCAGATGTATCCACACTAGTCAGTAACAATCACCAATAAGTGCCGAAACATATGCAAGTAAGTAATGCAATCTGTCACTCATAGCGGTCTTGAGCAATGCAAGTAATCAAGGAACATGCATCAACAGTTGTCCAGTTTCAGCAGTGTCTATGATACGTTCCAAGCATACAATTAAGTAATCAAGGAACAAGCAGCAGCAGATGTTTCCATTCAAGTAAGTAACAATCACCAATAAGTACCGAAACATATGGAAGTAAGTAATGAAATCTGTCACTCACAGCGGTCCTTAGCAGTGCAAGTAATCAAGGAACATGCAACCGCAGTTGTCCAGTTTTAGCAGTGTGTATCATACGTCTCTAGCATACAATTAAGTAATCATGGAACAAGCAGCAGCAGATGCTTCCATACAAGTCAGTATCAATCACCAATAAGTACCGAAACATATGCAAGTAAGTAATGCAATCTGTCACTCATAGCGATCCTGAGCAATGCAAGTAATCAAGGAACATGCAACAACACTTGTCCAGTTTCAGCGGTGTCTATCATATGTTCCTAGCATACAATTAAGTAATCAAGGAACAAGCAGCAGCAGCAAATGTTTCCATTCAAGTCAGTAACAATCACCAATAAGTGCCGAAACATATGTAAGTAAGTAATGCAATCTGTCACTCACAGCGGTCCTTCGCAGTGCAAGTAATCAAGGAACATGCAACCGCAGTTGTCCAGTTTTAGCAGTGTGTATCATACGTCTCTAGCATACAATTAAGTAATCATGGAACAAGCAGCAGCAGATGCTTCCATACAAGTCAGTATCAATCACCAATAAGTACCGAAACATATGCAAGTAAGTAATGCAATCTGTCACTCACAGCGGTCCTAAGCAATGCAAGTAACAGAGAACATGCAGCAACAGTTGTCCACTTATAGCAGTGTCTATCATACGTTACTAGCATACAATTAAGTAATCAAGGAACAAACTGCATCAGATGTTTCATACAAATCAGTAACAATCACCAATAAGTACCGAAACATATGCAAGTAAGTAATGCAATCTGTCACTCACAGCGGTCCTGAGCAGTGCAAGTAATCAAGGAACATGCAGCAGCAATTGTCCAGTTTCAGCAGAGTCTATGCAATCTGTCACTCACAGCGGTCCGGAGCAATGCATGTAATCAAGGAACATGCAGCAGCAGTTGTCCAGTTTCATCAGTGTCTATCATACGTTCCTATCATACAATTAAGTAATCATGGAACAAGCAGCAGCAGATGTTTCCATACAAGTCAGTGACAATAACCAATAAGTACCGAAACATATGCAAGTAATAATGCAATCAGTCACTCATAACGGTCCTGAGCAATGCAAGTAATCAAGGAACATGCATCAACAGTTGTCCAATTTCAGCAGTGTCTATCATACGTTCCTAGCATACAATTAAGTAATCAAGGAACATGCAGCAGCAGATGTATCCACACTAGTCAGTAACAATCACCAATAAGTGCCGAAACATATGCAAGTAAGTAATGCAATCTGTCACTCATAGCGGTCTTGAGCAATGCAAGTAATCAAGGAACATGCATTAACAGTTGTCCAGTTTCAGCAGTGTCTATCATACGTTCCAAGCATACAATTAAGTAATCAAGGAACAAGCAGCAGCAGATGTTTCCATTCAAGAAAGTAACAATCACCAATAAGTACCGAAACATATGGAAGTAATGCAATCTGTCACTCACAGTGGTCCTGAGCAGTCCAAGTAATCAGGGAACATGCGGCAGCAGTTGTTCAGGGCAATGCAAGTAATCAAGGAACAGCAGATGTTTCCATACAAGTCAGTATCTATCACCAATAAGTACCGAAACATATGCAAGTAAGTAATGCAATCTGTCACTCATAGCGGTCCTGGGCAATGCAAGTAATCAAGGAACATGCAACAACACTTGTCCAGTTTCAGCGGTGTCTATCATATGTTCCTAGCATACAATTAAGTAATCAAGGAACAAACAGCAGCAGCAAATGTTTCCATTCAAGTCAGTAACAATCACCAATAAGTTCCGAAACATATGTAAGTAAGTAATGCAATCTGTCACTCACAGCAGTCCTTAGCAGTGCAAGTAATCAAGGAACATGCAACCGCAGTTGTCTAGTTTCAGGAGTGTGTATCATACGTCTCTAGCATACAATTAAGTAATCATGGAACAAGCAGCAGCAGATGCTTCCATACAAGTCAGTATCAATCACCAATAAGTACCGAAACATATGCAAGTAAGTAATGCAATCTGTCACTCACAGTGGTACTAAGCAATGCAAGTAACAGAGAACATGCAGCAGCAGTTGTCCACTTATAGCAGTGTCTATCATACGTTACTAGCATACAATTAAGTAATCAAGGAACAAACTGCATCAGATGTTTTATACAAGTCAGTAACAATCACCAATAAGTACCGAAACATATGCAAGTAAGTAATGCAATCTGTCTCTCACAGCGGTCCTGAGCAGTGCAATTAGTCAAGGAACATGCAGCAGCAATTGTCCAGTTTCAGCAGAGTCTATGCAATCTGTCACTCACAGCGGTCCGGAGCAATGCAAGTAAGCAAGGAACCTGCAGCAGCAGTTGTCCAGTTTCATCAGTGTCTATCATACGTTCCTATCATACAATTAAGTAATCATGGAACAAGTAGCAGCAGATGTTTCCATACAAGTCAGTAACAATAACCAATAAGTACCGAAACATATGCAAGTAATAATGCAATCTGTCACTCATAACGGTCCTAACCAATGCAAGTAATCAAAGAACATGCATCAACAGTTGTCCAGTTTCAGCAGTGTCTATCATACGTTCCTAGCATACAATTAAGTAATCAAGGAACATGCAGCAGCAAATGTATCCACATTAGTCAGTAACAATCACAAATAAGTTCCGAATCATATGCAAGTAAGTAATGTAATATGTCACTCATAGCGGTCTTGAGCAATGCAAGTAATCAAGGAACATGCATCAACAGTTGTCCAGTTTCAGCAGTGTCTATCATACGTTCCTAGCATACAATTAAGTAATCAAGGAACAAGCTGCAGCAGATGTTTCCATTCAAGTCAGTAACAATCACCAATAAGTACCGAAACATATGGAAGTAAGTAATGCAATCTGTCACTCACAGCGGTCCTGAGCAGTGCAAGTAATCAAGGAACATGCGGCAGCAGTTGTCCAGTTTCAGCAGCGTCTATCATACTTTCCTATCATACAATTAAGTAATCATGGAATAAGAAGCAGCAGATGTTTCCATACAAGTCAGTACCTATCACCAATAAGTACCGAAACGTATGCAAGTAAGTAATGCAATCTGTCACTCATAGCGGTCCTGAGCAATGCAAGTAATCAAGTAACATGCAACAACACTTGTCCAGTTTCAGCGGTGTCTATCATATGTTTCTAGCATACAATTAAGTAATCAAGGAACAAGCAGCAGCAAATGTTTCCATTCAAGTCAGTAACAATCACCAATAAGTGCCGAAACATATGTAAGTAAGTAATGCAATCTGTCACTCACAGCGGTCCTGAGCGGTGCAAGTAATCAAGGAACATGCATCAGCAGTTGTCCAGTTTCAGCAGTGTCTATCATATGTTCCTAGCATACAATTAAGTAATCATGGAACAAGCAGCAGCAGATGCTTCCATACAAATCAGTATCAATCACCAATAAGTACCGAAACATATGCAAGTAAGTAATGCAATCTGTCACTCACAGCGGTCCTAAGCAATGCAAGTAACAGAGAACATGCAGCAACAGTTGTCCACTTATAGCAGTGTCTATCATACGTTACTAGCATACAATTAAGTAATCAAGGAACAAACTGCATCAGATGTTTCATACAACTCAGTAACAATCACCAATAAGTACCGAAACATATGCAAGTAAGTAATGCAATCTGTCACTCACAGCGGTCCTGAGCAGTGCAAGTAATCAAGGAACATGCAGCAGCAATTGTCCAGTTTCAGCAGAGTCTATGCAATCTGTCACTCACAGCGGTCCGGAGCAATGCAAGTAATCAAGGAACCTGCAGCAGCAGTTGTCTATTTTCATCAGTGTCTATCATACGTTCCTATCATACAATTAAGTAATCATGGAACAAGTAGCAGCAGATGTTTCCATACAAGTCAGTAACAATAACCAATAAGTACCGAAACATATGCAAGTAATAATGCAATCTGTCACTCATAACGGTCCTGAGCAATGCAAGTAATCAAGGAACATGCATCAACAGTTGTCCAGTTTCAGCAGTGTCTATCATACGTTCCTAGCATACAATTAAGTAATCAAGAAACATGCAGCAGCAAATGTATCCACACTAGTCAGTAACAATCACCAATAAGTTCTGAAACATATGCAAGTAACTAATGTAATCTGTCACTCATAGCGGTCTTGAGCAATGCAAGGAATCAAGGAACATGCATCAAAAGTTGTCCAGTTTCAGCAGTGTCTATCATACGTTCCTAGCATACAATTAAGTAATCAAGGAACAAGCTGCAGCAGATGTTTCCATTCAAGTCAGTAACAATCACCAATAAGTACCGAAACATATGGAAGTAAGTAATGCAATCTGTCACTCGCAGCGGTCCTGAGCAGTGCAAGTAATCAAGGAACATGCGGCAGCAGTTGTCCAGTTTCAGCAGCGTCTATCATACTTTCCTATCATACAATTAAGTAATCATGGAATAAGAAGCAGCAGATGTTTCCATACAAGTCAGTACCTATCACCAATAAGTACCGAAACGTATGCAAGTAAGTAATGCAATCTGTCACTCATAGCGGTCCTGAGCAATGCAAGTAATCAAGTAACATGCAACAACACTTGTCCAGTTTCAGCGGTGTCTATCATATGTTTCTAGCATACAATTAAGTAATCAAGGAACAAGCAGCAGCAAATGTTTCCATTCAAGTCAGTAACAATCACCAATAAGTGCCGAAACATATGTAAGTAAGTAATGCAATCTGTCACTCACAGCGGTCCTGAGCAGTGCAAGTAATCAAGGAACATGCATCAGCAGTTGTCCAGTTTCAGCAGTGTCTATCATATGTTCCTAGCATACAATTAAGTAATCATGGAACAAGCAGCAGCAGATGCTTCCATACAAATCAGTATCAATCACCAATAAGTACCGAAACATATGCAAGTAAGTAATGCAATCTGTCACTCACAGCGGTCCTAAGCAATGCAAGTAACAGAGAACATGCAGCAGCAGTTGTCCACTTATAGCAGTGTCTATCATACGTTACTAGCATACAATTAAGTAATCAAGGAACAAACTGCATCAGATGTTTCATACAAGTCAGTAACAATCACCAATAAGTACCGAAACATATGCAAGTAAGTAATGCAATCTGTCACTCACAGCGGTCCTCAGCAGTGCAAGTAATCAAGGAACATGCAGCAGCAATTGTCCAGTTTCAGCAGAGTCTATGCAATCTGTCACTCACAGCGGTCCGGAGCAATGCAAGTAATCAAGGAACCTGCAGCAGCAGTTGTCCAGTTTCATCAGTGTCTATCATACGTTCCTATCATACAATTAAGTAATCATGGAACAAGTAGCAGCAGATGTTTCCATACAAGTCAGTAACAATAACCAATAAGTACCGAAACATATGCAAGTAATAATGCAATCTGTCACTCATAACGGTCCTGAGCAATGCAAGTAATCAAGGAACATGCATCAACAGTTGTCCAGTTTCAGCAGTGTCTATCATACGTTCCTAGCATACAATTAAGTAATCAAGAAACATGCAGCAGCAAATGTATCCACACTAGTCAGTAACAATCACCAATAAGTTCTGAAACATATGCAAGTAACTAATGTAATCTGTCACTCATAGCGGTCTTGAGCAATGCAAGGAATCAAGGAACATGCATCAAAAGTTGTCCAGTTTCAGCAGTGTCTATCATACGTTCCTAGCATACAATTAAGTAATCAAGGAACAAGCAGCAGCAGATGTTTCCATTCAAGTCAGTAACAATCACCAATAAGTACCGAAACATATGGAAGTAAGTAATGCAATCTGTCACTCGCAGCGGTCCTGAGCAGTGCAAGTAATCAAGGAACATGCGGCAGCAGTTGTCCAGTTTCAGCAGCGTCTATCATACTTTCCTAGCATTCAATTAAGTAATCATGGAAGCAGCAGCAGATGTTTCCATACAAGTCAGCATCTATCACCAATAAGTACCGAAACATATGCTAGTAACTAATGCAATCTGTCACTCATAGCGGTCCTGAGCAATGCAAGTAATCAAGGAACATGCAACAACACTTGTCTAGTTTCAGCGGTGTCTATCATATGTTCCTAGCATACAATTAAGTAATCAAGGAACAAGCAGCAGCAAATGTTTCCATTCAAGTCAGTAACAATCACCAATAAGTGCCGAAACGTATGTAAGTAAGTAATGCAATCTGTCACTCACAGCGATCCTGAGCAGTGCAAGTAATCAAGGAACATGCAGCAGCAGTTGTCCAGTTTCAGCAGTGTCTATCATACGTTCCTAGCATACAATTAAGTAATCATGGAACAAGCAGCAGCAGATGTTTCCATACAAGTCAGTATCAATCACCAATGAGTACCGAAACATATGCAAGTAAGTAATGCAATCTGTCACTCACAGCGGTCCAGAGCAATGCAAGTAACATGCAGCAGCAGTTGTCCACTTACAGCAGTGTCTATCATACGTTACTAGCATGTTATTAAGTAATCAATGAACAAACTGCATCAGATGTTTCATACAAGTCAGTAACAATCACTAATAAGTACCGAAACATATGCAAGTAAGTAATGTAATCTGTCACTCACAGCGGTCCTGAGCAATGCAAGTAATCAAGGAACATGCAACAACCGTTGTCTAGTTTCAGCAGTGTCTATCATTCGTTCCTAACATACATTTAAGTAATCAAGGAACAAGAAGCAGTAGATGTTTCCAAACAAGTCAGTAACAATCACCAATAAGTACCGAAACATATGCAAGTAAGTAGTGCAATCCGTCACTTACAGCGGTCCTGAGCAATGCAAGTAATCAAGGAACATGCAGCAGCAGTTGTCCAGTTTCAGCAGTGTCTATCATATGTTCTTAACATACAATTAAGTAATCACGGAACAAGCAGCAGCAGATATTTCCATACAAGTCAGTAACAATCACCAATAACTAACGAAACATATGCATGTAAGTAATGCAATCTGTCACTCATAGCGGTCCTGAGCAATGCAAGTAATCAAGGAACATGCAACAACAGTTGTCCAGTTTCAGCAGTGATGTGATCTCACCCGATGAATGTTTGAAAGATCACGACTGCCCGATCGTTCTAATGGTTGTTTCAAGTAATTTGGATAGGACCGCGACCCGTTGTCTATAAACGAGACAAGAACCTTGGTATAAGTGGAACCGCGACCCGTTGCCTATATACGAGGCAAGAACTTTGGTATAGAGAACGCCACAATCAACCCCACCAAGTTGATTGATAAGTTTCGAACGCCACAAGCTAAAACACTCGATAAGTTCTAAAAGTTCATAAGAAACAATAAGAGTTCAAAACTCACAATTTTACTCAAAATGAAGGATGATTGAAATGGTTACATTTAGTGCCTACTTATAGGAGAAAATATAAGACCAACTACTTATCTAGATAAGTTGCACAAGCTATCACGATAACCTATCAAATAAGCAAGACTACTTATCAAAAGGGCATTATTGACATTTCACCACTTGAAGCTTCTAGTAGGTATTTAGTCATGCAAGTAACTTCTATCCCTTTATCTCCTCCAAGTAAATGGCCATAATGTTGAGAAAACTTTCAAAATGCCTTGAATTTAATATTTGACAAGTTGATTAACATGGACACCTTTATGGGCATATTCATGGACGTGGCTAAGGTAATATTTTGGGCCTTTTTTATTCTTGCAAATATAGTAAAAAGGCTAAGGTTGAAGTGGGCTTTTATTTCACTCAAATCGGGCTTAAAATGAGGAAGTTATGGCCAAAACAATGCACATGGGTGGGCTTGGCCGAATTTTATCTATTTTTGGGCTTTTGTGGATTAAAGTGAGAACTTGGGCTCCAAAACTTGGACTAATATTAGTGTTCAACTTGGATCAACATTAGGAAGCGTGCTTGGTTGTTTTACGAACAAACGGGAGATTGATTCCGACAATATTTAATCATTCCATTGAGAGCATCCTGGAACATCTTGGATTTTGATCTTGTGATAGGTCCGATCTTCCACCTTAACGGATCTTCGTCATCTCGGTCCTTGGATAGGTTCTCATCATTCCCCTCCTCTTGAAAGTGATTTGTCCTCAAATCTACACCTGCATCAAACAGAGTCAAGTCAGTTACATTAAAAACATCATGAACATTATACTCATCTGGAAGATCAAGTTTGTAAGCATTGTCATTGATTTTCTGCAACACTTGAAATGGTCCATCTCCTCTTGGCATTAACTTTGACTTCTGTTTTGTTGGAAACCGTTCCTTGCGCAAATGAAGCCACACCCAATCTCCTGGTTCAACAATAATCTTTCTTTTTCCCTTGTCTGCTTGTTGTTCATACTTCTTGGTGCGCTCTTCAATGTTGTGTTTTGCCTGCTCATGGATTTGCCTGACAAATTCCGCCTTCTTCTTGCCATCTAAATTCAAATGCTCATTCACAGGCAAAGGAGTTAAATCCATAGGAGTTAATGGCTTAAATCAATACACAATCTCAAAAGGTGAAAACTTAGTAGCAGAATGCACATTTCGTTTATATGCAAACTCAACATGGGGTAAGCATTGCTCCCAAGAGTTCACATTTCTCCCCACTATTGATCTCAATAAAGTACCAAGTGTACGATTCACAACTTCAGTTTGTCCATCCGTTTGGGGATGACAACTTGTAGAAAACAAAAGCTTTGTTCCCAATTTTCCCCACAACGTTTTCCAAAAGTAACTTAAAAACTTTGTGTCCCGATCCGAGACGATAGTTTTTGGCATGCCATGCAATCTAACCACTTCTTTGAAAAACAAATTTGAAATATGTGAGGCATCATTGGTTCGATTGCATGGAATGAAATGCGCCATTTTCGAAAACCGATCAACAACCACAAATATCGAATCTTTGCCATTTTTAGTTCTTGGCAATCCCAACACAAAATCCATAGAAAGATCAACCCATGGTTCACTTGGTATAGGCAGAGGAGTGTATAAACCATGAGGTTGAACCTTTGATTTGGCTTGTTTACAAACAATGCACTTTTCACAAACTTTTCCAACATAAACTTTTATTTTTGGCCAAAAGAAATGTTCCTGCAAAATATTCAATGTTTTTGCCACACCAAAATGACCCATAAGGCCTCCACTATGTGCCTCCCAAACCAAAAGTTCACGTAAAGAAGTGTTTGGAATGCAAAGCTTTGATTCTTTGAACAAAAACCCATCATGTATGAAAAACTTTTTAAAAGAGCCCTTTCCACAACTTTGAAAAATCATACCAAAATCCACATCTTCACGATACAACTCTTTGATTTGTTCAAAACCCAGAATTTTAGAGTTAAGAGAAGAGAGTAAAGAGTACCTTCGTGAAAGTGCATCAGCCACAATATTTCCTTACCTTTCTTGAATCGGATGACATATGGAAATGTCTCAAGAACCTCCATCCACCTAGCATGTCTCTTGTTGAGCTTTTGTTGTCCTTTTAGAAACTTTAAGGACTCATGATCAGAATGAATGACAAACTCCTTTGTCCACAAATAGTGTTGCCAAGTTTTTAGTGCTCGAACCAAGGCATACATCTCTTTGTCATATGTGGGATAGTTTAAAGTTGCACCACTTAACTTTTCACTAAAATATGCCAATGGTTTTCCTTCTTGCATTAAAACCGCACCAATTCCAACACCCGATGCATCACACTCAATCTCAAAAGTTTTATCAAAATTTGGCAAAGAAAGCAAAGGAGCATGAGTTAAATGAAACTTCAGTTTTTCAAAAGCTTGCTCTTGCTCTTTGCCCCATTTAAAACCAACATTCTTTTTAATCACTTCGGTGAGTGGTGATGCCAAGGTGCTAAAGTTTTTCACAAATCGGCGATAAAAACTTGCAAGACCATGAAAACTCCTCACATCACTTACGCTCTTTGGAGTTGGCCAATCTTGAATAGCCTTTACCTTTTCTTCATCAACAGATATTCCATGGGAACTAACCACATATCCAAGAAAAACAATGTGGTCGGTACTAAAAGTGCACTTATTCCAGTTCGCATAAAGCTGTTCCTTCCTAAGCACACTCAAAACACACGTTAGATGCTCAAGATGATCATTCAAACTCCTAGAATAAATCAAAATATCATCAAAGTAAACGACCACAAATTTTCAAATAAAATCATGCAAAACATGGTTCATTAATCTCATGAACGTACTTGGAGCATTAGTTAACCCAAAAGGCGTAATTAACCATTCATATAAACCATGCTTTGTTTTGAAAGCTGTTTTCCATTCGTCACCATCATTCATGCGAATTTGATGATACCCGCTCTTTAGATCAATCTTTGAAAACAACTTTGAGCCATACAATTCATCAAGCATATCATCTAATCGAGGGATTGGATGGCGATACTTTACCGTGATATTGTTGATGGCACGACAATCTAAACACATCCTCCATGATCCATCCTTCTTAGGTACCAGCAATACGGGAACCGCACACGGACTCATGCTTTCTCGAATCCATCCTTTGTCAAGTAATTCCTTAACTTGCCTTTCCAACTCTTTGGTTTCTTCCGGATTTGTTCTACACGCCGGCTTGTTTGGAATGGAAGATCCTGGAACAAAGTCAATTTGGTGTTCGATCCCGCGAATTGGTGGCAATCCTTTGGGAATTTCCTCGGGAAACAAGTCTTCAAATTCCTGCAAAAGAGATTTAATTTTGCTCGGGAGAATACCGGCCAAATCATTTGTGATTAAATAAGCTTCTTTGATCAAAAGAAGCACAAAAGACATCTCCGAATTCAAGGCTTCCTTTATTTCACTCCTTCTTGCAAATGCACAATATTGACTTTCCTTTTCACCCACAAATGTTTTCTTATCTTTTTGTTTTTCATTTGAACCTTTTTTGTGTTCATTATTTTCATTAGGCTCACCTTCTTTGTTTTTCACATCCTTTTGAAGTCGGACTTGATCTTCATAAACTTGACTCGGTGACATCGACACAAGAGTTATGGCTTTGGTTTTATGAACAAGAGTGTACTTGTTGGTGAAGCCATCATGTTTCACATGCCAATCGTATTGTCATGGCCTACCAAGTAGCAAATGACTTGCTTGCATAGGTACCACATCACACAACACCTCGTCTTCATACTTACCAATGCGAAATGACACCAACACTTGTTTCGTCACACGCACCTCACCACTATCATTAAGCCATTGGAGTTTATATGGCTTTTGATGCTTCATCGTCGGCAATCCTAGCTTTTCAACCATGGAAACACTAGCATCATAAGTACAACTCCCACCATCAAGGATAACACTACATACCTTGCCTTGAACATAACACCGAGTGGGAAAGAGGTTTCCCTTTGTGCATCATCTTCTTCCTTAGAAAGAGTGCTTAAGGCTCACCTTGCAACTAACAATTCTCCTTCTACAGCCAACTCTTCTTCACCATCCGTGTCTTCTTGTGATGATTCAGAAGAATCTGTTTCAATTTCTCCATTTTCTCTAAGCACCATTACAAGCTTATTTGGACATTGACTTGCAATGTGACCCCTGCCAATACACTTAAAACATTTTATGTCACGAGTTTTAGGAGCATCAGATTTACCTTTCTCCTTGGAAGGGCTTGTTGGTTTTGGACCAGATTTGGGATTAAAAGATGATGAACTTTCAGGCCTTTTGGAGCTACCCGTCTTCCAGGTATTCGTTCTTGATCCACCCCCTCTCTTGAGTTGCTTTTCAATTTTAACCGCCATGTGGACCATGTCTTCAATCTCCACATAATGGTGCATCTCAACACGATCACGAATTTCATAATTGAGGTCATTTAACAACCTGTCCATGGTCGCTTCTCGATCCTCTTGAATGTTGGCTCGGATCATGGTAACCTCCATTTCCTTGAAATAATCATCAACAGACTTACTTCCTTGCTTCAAGCCTTGGAGCTTATTGTGAAGGTCACGATAACAGTGACTTGGTACAAAACGTCGTCTCATGACCCTTTTCATTTCTTCCCATGTATCAATGGGTCTTTCCTCGTTTCTTCGCCTACTAATCACAAGTTGATCCCACCATGTTAGTGCATAATCAGAAAATTCAACAACGGCGAGTTTTACCTTTTTACGATTGGAGTAGTCATGGCAATCAAAGATGAACTCCATTTTAGTCTCCCAATCGATGTAGGCTTCCGGATCTGACTTTCCTTGAAACGATGGAATTTTCATCTTGATAGAATTCAAATTGTTGTCTCTTCGGGGCCTTCGTCGAGGAGCTCTTCTTTCAGATTCCCATCCGTCACTTCCTCCATCGTCGTCATGATTTTCATAAGAAACTTGTGATGGCGTGCGGATAAGTTGTGGTCTTTCAGTCTCCAATCGGTCCATTCTTTCATGAATTTGGTTGAATTCCGTTCTCATCAATCGTCGCATTTCCTCCATCATGGCTTGAACTTGAAGATTAGGAGGAGGTTGCTCATCTGCCATTTTTTTTGCTGCAAAATAGAAGACAAAAAGTAATAACAATAAAAATATTATTTCCTCCCCGCACTCCCTTACGTGTTTCACTCAAAATTATGTTCACTCGATTCTCGTGTATGTTGTGTTTGGCTTTTACCCTCTAATGATCTTACCACACCGCCTTTTACCACTCTTTTTAACTCTTAAAGTTCAAAACAAACTAAAAGAAATCAAAATCAAGTGGGCTTGTGGCCTTGAGGAATTCAAAACATACCAAACAACTTTAAGAAGAGATTTGACAAAACCAAATATAACAAGATGAACAATGCTAGTAGTACGTAAAGGTAAATAGAAAAGGAAATGAAAATAAAGAAAACTAACAAGAATAATAATTTACTTTGCGTTCCTTTTTTTTGTCTTTTCTTTTGCGTTTTTTTAACCCTTTTTTTTTTACTTTTTTTGCGATTTCTTTTTCTTCCTTTTTTTGCTTCTTTTTTTTTGCTTCTTTTTGTTTTTAGGAACAAATGATGCAAAGTAAGAATAAACAAAAAAAAACTAAAGAACTCGTATGATCCCCGAAAAAATCAATTAGTAGCAACCAAATCAATTTTTGACAAGATCCACTACTAACATGAACCACAATGCAAGGATGAAGAGAAGAAATTAAAAATGAAAGGACGAAGAGAAAGAAAGTGAAAGATGATACGAAGGAAATATAAAGTAGGAAACAAACCAATAGAACCTGGCTTTGATACCAAATGATGTGATCTCACCCGATGAATGTGTGATAGATCACGACTGCCCGATCGTTCTAATGGTTGTTTCAAGTAAATTGGATAGGACCGCGACCCGTTGTCTATAAACGAGACAAGAACCTTGGTATAAGTGGAACCGCGACCCGTTGCCTATATACGAGGCAAGAACTTTGGTATAGAGAACGCCACAATCAACCCCACCAAGTTGATTGATAAGTTTCGAACGCCACAAGCTAAAACACTCGATAAGTTCTAAAAGTTCGTAAGGAACAATAAGAGTTAAAAACTCACAATTTTACTCAAAATGAAGGATGGATTGAAATGGTTACATTGAGTGCCTATTTATAGGAGAAAATATAAGACCAACTACTTATCTAGATAAGTTGCACAAGTTATCACGATAAGCTATCAAATAAGCAAGACTACTTATCAAAAGGGCATTATTGACATTTCACCACTTGAAGCTTCTAGTAGGTATTTAATCATGCAAGTAACTTCTATCCCTTTATCTCCTCCAAGTAAATGGCCATAATGTTGAGAAAACCTTCAAAATGCCTTGAATTTAATATTTGACAAGTTAATTAACATGGACACCTTTATGGGCAGATTCATGGACGTGGCTAAGGTAATATTTTGGGCTTTTTTTATTCTTGAAAATAGAGTAAAAAGGCTAAGGTTGAAGTGGGCTTTTATTTCACTCAAATTGGGCTTAAAATGAGGAAGTTATGGCCAAAACAATGCACATGGGTGGGCTTGGCCGAATTTTATTTATTTTTGGGCTTTTGTGGATTAAAGTGAGAACTTGGGCTCCAAAACTTGGACTAATATTAGTGTTCAACTTGAATCAACATTAGGAAGCGTGCTTGGTTGTTTTGCGAACAAACGGGAGCTTGATTCCGACAATATTTAATCATTCCATTGAGAGCAGCCTGGAACATCTTGGATTTTGATCTTGTGATAGGTCCGATCTTCCACCTTAACGGATCTTCGTCATCTCGGTCCTTGGACAGGTTCTCATCAAGCAGTGTCTATCATACGTTCCTAGCATACAATTAAGTAATCAAGGAACAAGCAGCAACAGATGTTTCCATACAAGTCAGTAACAATCACCAATAACTACCGAAACATATGCAAGTAAGTACTGTAATCTGTCACTCTCAGCGGCCCTGAGCAATGCAAGTAACAAGGAACATGCAGCAGCAGTTGTCCACTTACAGCAGTGTCTATCATACGTTACTAGCATACAATTAAGTAATCAAGGAACAAACTGCATCAGATGTTTCATACAAGTCAGTAACAATCACCAATAAGTACAGAAAACAATTGCAAGTAAGTAGTGCAATCTGTCACTCACAGCAGTCCTGAGCAATGCAAGTAATCAAGGAACACGGAGCAGCGGTTGTCCAGTTTCAGCAGTGTCTATCATACGTTCCTAGCATACAATTAAGTAATCATGGAACAAGCAGCAGCAGATGTTTCCATACAAGTCAGTAACAATCACCAATAAGTACCAAAAAATATGCAAGTAAGTAATGCAATCTGTCACTCACAGCGGTCCGGAGCAATGCAAGTAATCAAGGAACATGCAGCAGCAGTTGTCCAGTTTCATTAGTGTCTATCATACGTTCCTAACATACAATTAAGTAATCATGAAACAAGCAGCAGCGGATGTTTCCATACAAGTCAGTAACAATAACCAATAAGTAACGAAACATATGCAAGTAAGTAATGCAATCTGTCACCCATAGCGGTCCTGAGCAATGCAAGTAATCAACGAACATGCATCAACAGTTGTCCAGTTTCAGCAGTGTCTATCATACGTTCCGAGCATACAATTAAGTAATCAAGGAACAAGCAGCAGCAGATGTTTCCATACAAGTCAGTAACAATCACCAATAAGTACCGAAACATATGCAAGAAAGTAATGTAATCTGTCACTCACAACAGTCCTAAGCAATGCAAGTAATCAAGGAACATGCAGCAGCAGTTGTCCAGTTTCAGCAGTGACTATCATACGTTCCTAGCATACAATTAAGTAATCATGGAACAAGCAGCAGCAGATGTTTCCATACAAGTCAGTAACAATCACCAATAAGTACCGAAACATATGCAAGTAAGTAATGCAATCTGTCACTCACAGCGGTCCGAAGTAATGCAAGTAATCAAGGAACATGGAGCAGCAGTTGTCCAGTTTCAGCAGTGTCTATCATACGTTCCTAGCATACAATTAAGTAATCATGGAACAAGCAGCAACAGATATTTCCATACAAGTCAGTAACAATAACCAATAAGTACCGAAACATATGCAAGTAAGTAATGCAATCTGTCACTCACAGCGGTCCGGAGCAATGCAAGTAATCAAGGAACATGCAGCAGCAGTTGTCCGTTTTCATTAGTGTCTATCATACGTTCCTAGCATAGAATTAAGTAATCAAGGAACAAACTGCATCAGATGTTTCATACAAGTCAGTAACAATCACCAATAAGTACAGAAAACAATTGCAAGTAAGTAGTGCAATCTGTCACTCACAGCAGTCCTAAGCAATGCAAGTAATCAAGGAACATGGAGCAGCAGTTGTCCAGTTTCAGCAGTGTCTATCATACGTTCCTATCATACAATTAAGTAATCATGGAACAAGCAGCAGCAGATGTTTCCATACAAGTCAGTAACAATCACCAATAAGTACCGAAACATAAGCAAGTAAGTAATGCAATCTGTCACTCACAGCGGTCCGGAGCAATGCAAGTAATCAAGGAACATGCAGCAGCAGTTGTCCAGTTTCAGCAGTGTCTATCATACGTTCCTAGCATACAATTAAGTAATCATGGAACAAGCAGCAGCAGATGTTTCCATACAAGTCAGTAACAATCACCAATAAGTACCAAAAAATATGCAAGTAAGTAATGCAATCTGTCACTCACAGCGGTCCGGAGCAATGCAAGTAATCAAGGAACATGCAGCAGCAGTTGTCCAGTTTCAGCAGTGTCTATCATACGTTCCTAACATACAATTAAGTAATCATGGAACAAGCAGCAGCGGATGTTTCCATACAAGTCAGTAACAATAACCAATAAGTAACGAAACATATGCAAGTAAGTAATGCAATCTGTCACCCATAGCGGTCCTGAGCAATGCAAGTAATCAAGGAACACGCATCAACAGTTGTCCAGTTTCAGCAGTGTCTATCATACGTTCCTAGCATACAATTAAGTAATTAAGGAACAAGCAACAGCAGATGTTTCCATACAAGTCAGTAACAATCACCAATAAGTACCGAAACATATGCAAGAAAGTAATGTAATCTGTCACTCACAACAGTCCTAAGCAATGCAAGTAATCAAGGAACATACAGCAGCAGTTGTCCAGTTTCAGCAGTGTCTATCATACGTTCCTAGCATACAATTAAGTAATCATGGAACAAGCAGCAGCAGATGTTTCCTTATAAGTCAGTAACAATAACCAATAAGTACCGAAACATATGCAAGTAAGTAATGCAATCTGTCACTCACAGCGGTCCGGAGCAATGCAAGTAATCAAGGAACATGCAGCAGCAGTTGTCCAGTTTCATTAGTGTCAGTCATACGTTCCTAGCATACAATTAAGTAATCAAGGAACAAGCAGCAGCAGATGTTTCCATACAAGTCAGTAACAATCACCAATAAGTACCGAAACATATGCAAGAAAGTAATGTAATCTGTCACTCACAACAGTCTTAAGCAATGCAAGTAATCAAGGAACATGCAGTAGCAGTTGTCCAGTTTCAGCAGTGTCTATCATACGTTCCTAGCATACAATTAAGTAATCATGGAACAAGCAGCAGCAGATGTTTCCATACAAGTCAGTAAAAATCACCAATAAGTACCGAAACATATGCAAGTAAGTAATGCAATCTGTCACTCACAGCGGTCCGGAGCAATGCAAGTAATCAAGGAACATGGAGCAGCAGTTGTCCAGTTTCAGCAGTGTCTATCATACGTTCCTAGCATACAATTAAGTAATCATGGAACAAGCAGCAGCAGATGTTTCCATACAAGTCAGTAACAATAACCAATAAGTACCGAAACATATGCAAGTAAGTAATGCAATCTGTCACTCACAGCGGTCCGGAGCAATGCAAGTAATCTAGGAACATGCAGCAGCAGTTGTCCAGTTTCATTAGTGTCTATCATACGTTCCTAGCATACAATTAAGTAATCAAGGAACAAACTGCATCAGATGTTTCATACAAGTCAGTAACAATCACCAATAAGTACGGAAAACAATTACAAGTAAGTAGTGCAATCTGTCACTCACAGCAGTCCTAAGCAATGCAAGTAATCAAGGAACATGGAGCAGCAGTTGTCCAGTTTCAGCAGTGTCTATCATACGTTCCTAGCATACAATTAAGTAATCATGGAACAAGCAGCAGCAGATGTTTCCTTATAAGTCAGTAACAATAACCAATAAGTACCGAAACATATGCAAGTAAGTAATGCAATCTGTCACTCACAGCGGTCCGGAGCAATGCAAGTAATCAAGGAACATGCAGCAGCAGTTGTCCAGTTTCATTAATGTCAATCATACGTTCCTAGCATACAATTAAGTAATCAAGGAACAAGCAGCAGCATATGTTTCCATACAAGTCAGTAACAATCACCAATAAGTACCGAAACATATGCAAGAAAGTAATGTAATCTGTCACTCACAACAGTCTTAAGCAATGCAAGTAATCAAGGAACATGCAGTAGCAGTTGTCCAGTTTCAGCAGTGTCTATCATACGTTCCTAGCATACAGTTAAGTAATCATGGAACAAGCAGCAACAGATGTTTCCATACAAGTCAGTAAAAATCACCAATAAGTACCGAAACATATGCAAGTAAGTAATGCAATCTGTCACTCACAGCGGTCCGGAGCAATGCAAGTAATCAAGGAACATGGAGCAGCAGTTGTCCAGTTTCAGCAGTGTCTATCATACGTTCCTAGCATACAATTAAGTAATCATGGAACAAGCAGCAGCAGATGTTTCCATACAAGTCAGTAACAATAACCAATAAGTACCGAAACATATGCAAGTAAGTAATGCAATCTGTCACTCACAGCGGTCCGGAGCAATGCAAGTAATCAAGGAACATGCAGCAGCAGTTGTCCAGTTTCATTAGTGTCTATCATACGTTCCTAGCATACAATTAAGTAATCAAGGAACAAACTGCATCAGATGTTTCATACAAGTCAGTAACAATCACCAATAAGTACAGAAAACAATTGCAAGTAAGTAGTGCAATCTGTCACTCACAGCAGTCCTAAGCAATGCAAGTAATCAAGGAACATGGAGCAGCAGTTGTCCAGTTTCAGCAGTGTCTATCATACGTTCCTAGCATACAATTAAGTAATCATGGAACAAGCAGCAGCAGATGTTTCCATACAAGTCAGTAACAATCACCAATAAGTACCGAAACATAAGCAAGTAAGTAATGCAATCTGTCACTCACAGCGGTCCGGAGCAATGCAAGTAATCAAGGAACATGCAGCAGCAGTTGTCCAGTTTCATTAGAGTCTATCATACATTCCTAGCATACAATTAAGTAATCAAGGAACAAACTGCATCAGATGTTTCATACAAGTCAGTAACAATCACCAATAAGTACAGAAAACAATTGCAAGTAAGTAGTGCAATCTGTCACTCACAGCAGTCCTAAGCAATGCAAGTAATCAAGGAACATGGAGCAGCAGTTGTCCAGTTTCAGCAGTGTCTATCATACGTTCCTAGCATACAATTAAGTAATCAAGGAACAAGCAGCAGCAGATGTTTCCATACAAGTCAGTAACAATAACCAATAAGTACCGAAACATATGCAAGTAAGTAATGCAATCTGTCACTGACAGCCGTCCGGAGTAATGCAAGTAATCAAGGAACATGGAGCAGCAGTTGTCCAGTTTCAGCAGTGTCTATCATACGTTCCTAGCATACAATTAAGTAATCATGGAACAAGCAGCAGCAGATGTTTCCATACAAGTCAGTAACAATAACCAATAAGTACCGAAACATAAGCAAGTAAGTAATGCAATCTGTCACTCACAGCGGTCCGGAGCAATGCAAGTAATCAAGGAACATGCAGCAGCAGTTGTCCAGTTTCAGCAGTGTCTATCATACGTTCCTAGCATACAATTAAGTAATCAAGGAACAAACTGCATCAGATGTTTCATACAAGACAGTAACAATCACCAATAAGTACAGAAAACAATTGCAAGTAAGTAGTGCAATCTGTCAGTCACAGCAGTCCTAAGCAATGCAAGTAATCAAGGAACATGGAGCAGCAGTTGTCCAGTTTCAGCAGTGTCTATCATACGTTCCTAGCATACAATTAAGTAATCATGGACCAAGCAGCAGCAGATGTTTCCATACAAGTCAGTAACAATCACCAATAAGTACTGAAACATTAGCAAGTAAGTAATGCAATCTGTCACTCACAGCGGTCCGGAGCAATGCAAGTAATCAAGGAACATGCAGCAGCAGTTGTCCAGTTTCATCAGTGTCTATCATACGTTCCTAACATACAATTAAGTAATCATGGAAGAAGCAGCAGCGGATGTTTCAATACAAGCCAGTAACAATAACCAATAACTAACGAAACATATGCAAGTAAGTAATGCAATCTGTCACCCATAGCCGTCCTGAGCAATGCTAGTAATCAAGGAACATGCATCAACAGTTGTCCAGTTTCAGCAGTGTCTATCATACGTTCCTAGCATACAATTAAGTAATCAAGGAACAAGCAGCAGCAGATGTTTCCATAGAAGTCAGTAACAATCAAAAATAAGTACCGAAACATATGCAAGAAAGTAATGTAATTTGTCACTGACAACAGTCCTAAGCAATGCAAGTAATCAAGGAACATGCAGCAGCAGTTGTCCAGTTTCAGCAGTGTCTATCATACGTTCCTAGCATAAAATTAAGTAATCATGGAACAAGCAGCAGCAGATGTTTCCATACAAGTCAGTAACAATAACCAACAAGTACCGAAACATATGCAAGTAAGTAATGCAATCTGTCACTCACAGCGGTCCGGAGCAATGCAAGTAATCAAGGAACATGCAGCAGCAGTTGTCCAGTTTCATTAGTGTCTATCATACGTTCCTAGCATACAATTAAGTAATCATGGAACAAGCAACAGCAGATGTTTCCATACAAGTCAGTAACAATAACCAATAAGTACCGAAACATATGTAAGTAAGTAATGCAATCTGTCACTCGTAACGGTCCTGAGCAATGCAAGTAATCAAGGAACATGCATCAACATTTGTCCAGTTTCAGCAGTGTCTATCAAACGTTCCTAGCATACAATTAAGTAATCAAGGAACAAGCAGCAGCAGATGTTTCCATACAAGTCAGTAACAATCACCAATAAGTACCGAAACATATGCAAGTAAGTACTGCAATCTGTCACTCACAGCAGTTCTGAGCAATGCAAGTAATCTAGGAACATGCAGCAGCAGTTGTCCAGTTTCAGCAGTGTCTATCATACGTTCCTAGCATACAATTAAGTAATCATGGAACAAGCAGCAGCAGATGTTTCCATACAAGTCAGTAACAATCACCAATAAGTACCGAAACATATGCAAGTAAGTAATGCAATCTGTCACTCACAGCGGTCTGGAGCAATGCAAGTAATCAAGGAACATGCAGCAGCAGTTTTCCAGTTTCATCAGTGTCTATCATACGTTCCTAACATACAATTAAGTAATCATGGAACAAGCAGCAGCAGATGTTTCCATACAAGTCAGTAACAATAACCAATAAGTACCGAAACATATGCAAGTAAGTAATGCAATCTGTCACTCATAACGGTTCTGAGCAATGAAAATAATCAAGGAACATGCATCAACAGTTGTCCAGTTTCAGCAGTGTCTATCATACGTTCCTAGCATACAATTAAGTAATCAAGGAACAAGCAGCAGCAGATGTTTCCATTCAAGTCAATAACAATCACCAATAAGTGTCGAAACATATGTAAGTTAGTAGTGCAATCTGTCACTGACAGCGGTCCTCAGCAGTGCAAGTAGTCAAGGAACATGCAGCAGTAGTTGTCCAGTTTCAGCAGTGTCTATCATACGTTCCTAGAATACAATTAAGTAATCATGGAACAAGCAGCAGCAGATGTTTCCATACAAGTCAGTTAAAATCACCAATAAGTACCGAAACATATGCAAGTAAGTAATGCAATCTGTCACTTACAGCGGTCCGGAGTAATGCAAGTAACAAGGAACATGTAGCAGCAGTTGTCCACTTACAGTAGTGTCTATCATACGTTACTAGCGTACAATTAAGTAATCAAGGAACAAACTGCGTCAGATGTTTTCATACAAGTCAGTAACAATCACCAATAAATACCGAAACATATGCAAGAAAATAATGCAATCTGTCACTCATAACGTGTAACATCCGGCACTAAACCAGGTTAGCAACAAAACCCTAATCTACATTTAATAGTCAATTATAGCCTAATCAGTAGTCATTAGAAATTAATCAAGTGATTAACAAGGCTTATTAGAAAATTCAACTTAATTAGAATCAAATTCATCGGTGCGATGAATCGGGAAATCAATTAATCTGATCAATTTACGACATGAAGGATTAATTCAACTAAGTACATAATTAAATCATGATTAGTGACACTAATCATACACTAATACAATTACTTAACCTTAATTATGCAAGACTAAAACAATTAATTAAAACAATGCATCCAAAAGTATTTATGAATTTATAAGAAAAGGGAAATATAAGAATACATTTCTAAATACTTTTATACAAAAAAAAAATACATCAAAAATACCCTATCTAGGCCGGCCACCATGTAGTACACAAGGACCAAAAGTTTGTATTTTTTTACTCAACCTTTCTACATCAAATCCACCTCTTTCCTTTCATCCAAGATTTCACAACTCCTTTCATCATTTCACCACCTTTTCACCTCTATAAATAAGACCCTAATTCCTTGCATTTTCCTCACACCTTCAAAGCAAAATCTCTCCTTTCTCTCCCTCTTGAAAACCGGCCATCAAGCCTCAAGAACACACAAAGTGTTCTTTCAAGTGTTCTTCATATTTTTGAAGTGTTCTTGGTGAAACTTTTGAAGATCCAACTTTCTACTCATTTTCATTCTTCTAAAAACATCAAAGTAAGTAAATACTAACCTATTACATCTTATATTTATGTTTATATAAGTCTTGCATAATATATATAATCACCTACAACAACAAGTTTCATAAAACATGTGATATATATGTGTTTTTATAACTATTATGACTTTTATACAAGTAGTGTTTGAATAAACAACAAGAATCATAAGTTGTTGTAAGTTTATAAACTACGGATTTTCGGCAGAAAATTTATATCGACTTTGAAAAATCATAACTAATTCATAACTCAACGAAATGAGTTGATTCTTGTCTCAAAAGTTAGATCTATGTCTTAACTATAGATCTGCAAATTTGCATGATTTATTGTGAAGTTTAAGACCTCCAGAAATTATTTGGGAAACCGAAAGTTTGACAGCTCAAAAATGGCCAACATAGCGTTTTTAACGAGCTTTTTCACTAACCTAAACAACTCGAAAAATGGCCGTTCTAGATTCTAAAAATCATTTGTATATAGTAGTTGAATGTCCTAGAAAACCAAAGTCTAAAACATTTTGGAGCTTGGTCAAAAACAGCCTCAAAGTAGGCCGAAAAACCTCCGAAAAAGCTGGAAAATTATATATATATATATACTTGACGTTTTAAGCGCATTTTATTTATAAACTTGTAATGTTGGGTGATTTAAGACATAAAAATCTATAAATATACATATTATCATATATTGGTGATATTAAGTCCTTATTATCATTTAGGACTCGGTTAAACACCTCCGGTTTCATCACCCATCAAACAACGCACATTTGCATTTTTGCGCCTAGTTTTGCCATCACAAGTTCGGTGAGTTCTCATAGCCCCTATTTTCATACTGTTAAGTTTTGGGGATGAAATACATGCTTCGTTTTCATATGGACACGAAAACCACTTCATTTCTATTATGTATTACACATGTGGTTCCATCCGCCCTTATATCATGAACCGTTAATTGCATTTATTTGTAAGCGCGAATATATTGTGGATAGATCTATTGGGAGTCATGTCCCCCATTCGGGTTAGCTCGGTTCGGCTAACAGCGAGTGCATATATATATATTTAACACACGGTATTACGTATGGGAATACTGCACAGGGCAAACTCATTTATAATTAAGCTTCGGTTGCATGAGGGTTTATATGTAATACATAACATGGAATTTATGATTTTATAAATTCAAACTCTATTATTGTTGTCCATACAAGTAAGATTTACGTGTAAACCGATGAGCTCACCAACAATTTTGTTGACGTATTTTAGTGTGTATTTTCAAGAAATTAAGGCAAGTATGCCTTCAGAAGTAACTACTTTCAAGCTTCCGCACTTAAGGAGTCGCATTCTTTTTCAAACCGTCGGAGATTTATTTGCATTATTTTGGATAATTTAATTATGTATTTAAATCTCTGTACCTTGCGAACTACTCTTTATCATTTACGGGTTATGTAAAACATTTCTACCTTTTAAAGTCATATCGATGTATTTTTGAAAACGTCCATATAGTGGTCGTTCATTATGATTATGGTTACGCTTCCGCACTCGTCACGTCTCGCTGCCAACCGAGGTAGCAGGGTGTGACAGATTGGTATCAGAGCCATAGTTATAGTGAACTAGGTTGCATTAGTACCCTAGACTATAACTGCACTTAAGTTTTACTGATTTTAAAAATATTTTGTAACTAACTAAAAGATTATGAATGGACCTTGATAGCAGAAATCATGTCCCATCCGGAAACCATCATCATATCGGATTCAGAGGAGGAGTACACTCCTGCTAGCCCCACGGCCACTGAGATTTTCCACGAGGAAGACACATCGGAAGAAGAGGACCCCTCGGAAGATCTGATGTGGGAGACGGAAGAAGAGCCAATGAAGGAAGAAGATCCATTGCCCCCAACGGTCCCTGCCCGCGTTCCATACCATCCAGCCGAACTGTCATATAAGCCGTATAGGCCTTACCCTAACGGCCCCAAAATGTTGTACACACCCCGAAAGCGGATGAACCCACCAAGAGGGGAGTCTATTCCTGTCCCGACTCCCCAGCCCAATCCCCCACCACCACACCGACGGGTAGACGCCCGGCGATCGACCTGGATACCGGAGACCCTCCGCGAATGGAGGCAGATGGAGGGAAATCCTCCCAACTTCGAGATAGGAGGACCATCCTCCGCACCTGTCCCGACCCTCACCCAAGAGCCTACCGAGCAAACCATACCACTTCTGATAGCACGGTCGACTAGGCATGACCACCAGATCCGATCACTTAACCTAGATATCGGTGGGCTGACCGCTCGTCTAGAGCGGGAGGAGTTGCAAAACTCCAACATCTACTGGGCTAATCAACACGCCCTTGCTATTCAACAGAATGGCCTGAACGAGCTTCGGCAGCAACTAGCCGAAAGCCAAGCTCGAATCGAGGAGCTGACTCAGCGCCTCAACGCGATGGAAAAGGGAGAGACCCCCGATCACTCCCACACTTAGTGCACTTCTATCTATCTTTGTAATGGTAGGAAAATATCATGTAATAGTATAGGACAAAATTTTCGGGTAATAACCCGCCCCTAATGTAAGAAAATTTCGAATGATTAATGAAAATTGCAAGTTATTTATGAAATTGTGTTTGATGATTATAGTATTGTGCTTTAAGGAAAACTTACCTCTTTAAGATTCAATTTCTTACACTATGCTTTTTCTTTAAAATTTTAAGATAATGCCGCCGAAACGAGCAATGAACGCTGCTGACATTGAAGAGCTAGTCGCACAAAGAGTGGCTGCCGCTATAGCCACGTATGAGGCAAATAGGAATAGCTCAGCTAATGGAGATGGTGGTGCTAGCCGCACCACGGGAGGAACTAAAATCCACGCAAAAGGTTGTGGAATTAAAGGATTTTTAAGTTGCAAACCCCGGTATTTCAAGGGAACTGAAGGAGCCGTTGGCTTGATACGATGGTTTGAGAAGTTAGAATCTGTCTTTCGCGTCAGCGGATGTGCTGAGGGAGATAAGGTGAAGTTTGCTACTCACACTCTACAAGATAGCGCCCTCACATGGTGGAATTCCTAATTCCAGTCTGTAAGTATCGATGAAGCCTACCAGCTCACATGGTCAGCGTTGAAGCAAATGATGACGGACGAGTACTGTCCGAGGAACGAACTCCAGAAAATGGAATCGGAGTTCTGGAACCTGTCAATGAAGGGATCGGACGTTGCAGGATGTACCAACCGATTTCACGAGCTAAGTATCATGTGTCCTCAAATGGTGACCCCGGAGTACAAAAAGATCGAACGTTACATTTGGGGACTCGCTCCTCAAATTCAAGGTAATGTGACTGCCTCAAACCCATCCACCCTACAGGATGCCATCAGGATGGCCAATAATCTTATGGACCAAGTATCCCGGAGAAATGAAGCCAAGGCCGGGGAGAACAAAAGAAAGTGGGAAGACAAGACCGGGAAGAATGCGGGTTCACAATCCAAAAAGCCCGAAACCATTAAGGCTTACGCAGCGGGAGCGGAGCCAAGAAGAGGTTATACCGGTACCAAGCCTTTCTGCACTAAATGCACCTTCCATCACAACCAGGGTCCCTGTCCAACCCACTGTGGAAAATGCAAACGTCTGGGGCATATGGCCAAGGACTGTAAATCTGGAGCCCCGGGAACCAGTGGCAGCAATCAAAAAGGCTGCTTTGAATGTGGAGTTACTGGGCACTTCAAGAGTGAGTGCCCGAAGCTGAGGAATGGTGGAGGAGCTCAGGGGAGAGCTTTTGTGTTAGGAGCAGGTGACGCTCGTCAAGATCCCCACGTAGTATCAGGTACGTTTCTTTTAAATGACATTTATGCTTACGTACTCTTTGATACTGGGGCTGATAGGAGCTTTATATCTGATAAGTTTAGTAAGCAATTGAATGCCGCTCCTTTTCCCTTAGACAACTCTTACACTATAGAACTGGCGGATGGTAAAATAATTGAGGTAAGTAGTATCATTAAGGAATGCACACTGAAGCTGGCAGATCATCCCTTTAAGATAGACTTAATGCCTATAGAACTCGGAAGTTTTGACGTAGTAGTTGGTATGGATTGGTTGTCACACAATCATGCCGAGATTTTGTGTGGTAAGAAAGTGGTACGGATACCACTCCACAAGAAGAAGTTCCTAACAGTCCAAGGAGAAAGAAAGAACCGACAGTTGAATGTCATATCCGGCCTAAGAACATTAAAGTGCCTTAGGAAAGGTTGTCATGCAGTACTGGTGCAAATTGTAGAAAAAGAGTCGGAGGAGAAGCGACTCGAGGATATTCCCCCGTGGTTTGTGACTATCCGAAGGTCTTCCCGGAAGACTTGCCTGGACTTCCGCCAACTAGACAAGTAGAGTTTCAAATCGATTTGGTGCCGGGAGCTGCACCGGTCGCAAGAGCCCCATATAGACTCGCTCCTTCTGAAATGCAAGAGCTATCCAATCAATTACAAGAGTTGATGGATAAAGGATTCATTCGACCAAGTTCCTCACCTTGGGGAGCTCCGGTCTTGCTCGTGAAAAAGAAAGACGGATCCTTCAGAATGTGCATAGACTACCGAGAGCTAAACAAGTTAACGATAAAGAACCGCTACCCTCTCCCCAGAATTGATGACCTGTTTGACCAACTACAAGGATCTAGCTTCTACTCTAAGATTGATCTGCGATCCGGTTATCATCAAGTAAAGGTTCGGGAAGAAGACATACCCAAGACAGCATTCAGAATTTGTTATGGACATTACGAATTCCAGGTAATGCCATTCGGTTTGACTAACGCACCAGCCGTATTCATGGACCTCATGAATCGAGTGTGTAAACCGTATCTGGACAAATTTGTAATAGTGTTCATAGACGATATTCTCATCTATTCCAGAAATAAGGAGGAGCATGAACACCACCTCAAGCTGATGCCCTGAGCCGAAAGGAACGGGTTAAACCCTTGAGAGTCCGAGCTTTGGTCATGACTATACAGTCAAACCTAAACTCTCAAGTCCGCGAGGCACAAGAAGAAGCAGTCAAGGAGGGTAATATACTGGATGAAGCCTTGAGAGGGATGGATAAGCAGTTTGAAATCAAGCCAGATGGATGTCGATACTTCATGGGCAGAATTTGGTTACCAAAACTCGGAGGAGTAAGGAAGCTGGTCATGGATGAGGGGCATAAGACAAGATATGCTATCCATCCAGGGTCAGATAAAATGTATCACGACTTGAAAGGAATGTACTGGTGGCCAAATATGAAGGCTGACATTGCTACCTACGTCAGCAAGTGCTTAACATGTTTCAAGGTTAAAGCTGACCACCAAAAACCATCAGGATTGCTAGTTCAACCAGAAATACCCCAGTGGAAGTGGGAAAACATCACCATGGATTTCATCACCAAGTTGCCAAAGACTTCTGGATGTTATGACACTATTTGGGTGATTGTGGATCGGCTTACCAAAACCGCACATTTCCTGCCCATCAAGGAGACTGATAAAATGGATAAGTTAACACGAATATATCTTAAAGAAGTCGTCTCAAGGCATGGAGTACCAGTATCAATTATATCAGACAGGGACAGCCGGTTCACATCAAGATTTTGGCAGTCATTGCAAGAAGCACTGGGTACACGCCTAGATATGAGCACAGCCTATCACCCGCAAACGGATGGTCAGAGTGAAAGGACGATTCAGACGTTGGAAGACATGTTAAGGGCATGTGTCATCGATTTCGGCAAAAGTTGGGACAGTCACCTGCCATTAGTCGAGTTTTCCTATAACAACAGCTACCACTCGAGCATTAAGACCGCCCCATTCGAGGCACTCTACGGGCGAAAGTGTCGATCACCTCTTTGTTGGGCTAAAGTAGGAGACAGTCAGATCGCTGGACCTGAGATCGTCCAAGAAACTACAGAAAAGATAGCCCAGATTCGTAACCGATTAAAGATCGCGCGGGATCGACAGAAGAGTTATGCAGACATTCGACGAAAGGATTTAGAATTCCAAGAGGGAGATCAAGTAATGTTGAAAGTCTCACCTTGGAAAGGCGTAATCCGTTTTGGGAAACGAGGAAAACTCAATCCTCGTTATATCGGACCATTCAAGATCACCAAAAGAATTGGTCCGGTAGCTTACCGACTCGACCTGCCCCCAGAGCTTAGTAACGTTCATAACACCTTCCACGTGTGCAATCTTAAGAAGTGTCTGGCTGATGAATCATTCGTTATACCCATGGACGAGCTGGAGTTAGACGATAAGTTGAACTTCATTGAGCAACCTGTAGAAATAATGGACCGAGAAGTCAAGAAACTCAAGCACAGTCGAATCCCAATAATAAAAGTCAGATGGAACTCTAAGCGAGGTCCTGAGTTTACATGGGAACGACAAGATCAGTTCCGGGAAAAATATCCTCACCTGTTCTCAAGTACTCAAGAAGTAGAGAACACGAGCTAATTTCGGGACGAAATTCCCTTAACAAGGGGAGACTGTAACA
>JAANYP010005705.1:0-13703 GCA_020465985.1 Centrapalus pauciflorus | reverse complement strand
ATACACGGGTTTCAGATGTGAACTTGCTCCGAAAGAAAGTTTTTTTTTTTTAAATTTTTTTTCATATTCATTTAGATACATATAATATAAGACTATACGTAAAAAATTATATACATTTACACTTTCTATCATCTTAAAAGTCATGTGAACGTGAAAAAATTCATGTGAACATGCTTAGTTGTGAACACACGTTCACAACAGTACACTTCATGTGAACACACACGTTTCACATAGTTCTAGTGTGTGTTTATATGTGATTTTTTGCAAGTAGTCTTGTATTATTAATTTAAACATGATTATGAAAAAAAAATTCAAAAAAAATGATTTTAAGCGAGGTACCTCCGGTACTCCGCAAAACTAGTGGTACTCATTTGAACCCAAATATATATATATATATATATATATATATATAGAGGGGGGTTCAATGGAAAACCAACATGCATCGGAAAACCTTGGAAAACCTCCATGCATCACAATTCCCGCGTGATGCATCGAATTCCCGCGTGATGCACCGTCTTTCTGCATAATGCACCTGAAAACTTGTGAAAACCGCACTGCACCACCACAAATGCATCAAATTTCCCGCATGATGCATCGAAATCCCGCGTGATGCATCAAATTTCCCGCGTGATGCAGCAAAATCCCGCGTGATGCATCACTTTATTTACGATCATGCCACCGCGTTTTTCATGAAATGCATCAAATCGGACGGTATGCGTAGGTTTCCACAGTTTTCCGGTGCATAGTGGTTTTCCATTGAACCCACCACTATATATATATTTGTAGATAATAATTAGGGGTGACAATTTTCATCCAACGAGCAAAACAGGCCGAACAATTAATGAACTCATTGCAAAAAACTAAAATAAAACATAATTTTTTACAAAATTATTAAAATTTATAACACGGTGTATTAAAAATTGTTATATTGAAAAAATTTTAAAATTATGTAAAATTTATGACGTTTAGTCGTCAACCGATTTAACCCATTTGCTTAAATTGGCAAAATTGTGACCCATTTACAAAATAATAAAAAGTCTCGGTTGAAAAATACACGAGCGGCCACTCGGTTTACATTACGTCGTCGTATTGAATGTCACTAGGTATGTGGGGAACGCGGCATAGATCGTGTATAATACGACGATCCACCGTATTCGAGTCTTGAGAGCTTCCTCTATATCGCAGGCGCTGGTTTCTGAAATAGTCAGAACACTCAACCATAAAACGTCTCATAAATTCTCTCTATCTTTCTCTCTCTCTCTCTTAATCGGTCGATCGAATTTTTGCAGATCAGATCTTTGGAAGCTACAATGGTAATCTTTTTTTTCACGTATCTTACGATTCTGGTGTTTCAATCCTTATAGTCGAGGTTCCTTTGTCTTTTCTTTTTGATCTTCTGAGTTATTATGATCTACAGTCGATAACTCCATGTCGAATTAGGGCTTCCGATTCATTAATTGATAGTTTTGCCTGTCAATTTTTGTCAGATACTCAGATCTGGACAATACTGATTTGATCTGTTCGCAAATTAGGTTTTTTTTTAAATATATATGTTAGGGTTTTTTTTTTCAGCATGTCGCATCGTTTAATTTTCCATTATATAGTTGAAAATTGTTGATAGTTATGGTGATTGAGAAAAAAAATATATTGATCTAGTAATTGGACTTACTTTCAGATTCAATATCGATACCTTTTTGGGCACGAACAAAACTCATATAATTTTCTATTGGTGAGGGATTTTGTTATGCCATCGATTAGAAGTCAGCAAAATGAGCTGGATGAGTATATTCTGGATTTGAATTGGCATGCAATGCAAATTGTATGTGTTGGTAGGATCACAAAATTGAGGGATAACATGGATGAAAATATTAAATCTGGCGGATGTGCCCACTTTATCTCATTTTTGTGATGTGACATCGATTCGTTATACATTTATACTCAAGATTCTTATTTCATCTTTGTGTTATATTCTAATTCAAGAAAAGGAGAAACTTCAAATTTATGCTGGTCCCATATGTTTGATGTCAATTCAATCCTCAGATGTGTTTGCTTTTATCTCCTGAAATTGCTTTAGCCTTCGTTAAGCCACAGATTGCTGATTTATGTTTGTCAAGCTGTGTAATTTCCAAAACAGTAAATTCAATAATACGTATTGTTTTTCTCTCTGTCTTTCGGATGTTGTCATGTTGATATCTAAGTTTATCACTTATAATGGAAATGCATTTGCTAAATCTTATATGAATAATGGTTGTGGAAGCCTTTTCCGTGACATTTTATTCTTCTTCTACAAGTTGTGCGGAGATAGGCTTTTGGAATCACTTTTCATATGGGAACTTGAAATTAGGTTATCCCACACATGTAAGCACGTGTCTTTATGGTTAGCCTGGTAGGGGCTCACTTATGTACATGCGATGATAACTTTTAAAGTATTGGAAATTTTAAGATACACTTTTCTTTTGTGTTTAGACTTTAGTATATGAATTTATGGTTGGTTTATTAGTGCTTTTATCTTCGGTGGATTCCGTTGTTGCTTAATAACTATTTTATCATGTTGTGGGATATTTATAGACTACATCCAAGCGTTTAGCTGATAGAAAGGTGGAGAGGTTCGAGAAGAACATCAAGAAGCGTGGTTCTGTGCCAGAAACCACAACAAAGAAGAAGGACTCTTATCCTGTGGGACCTATTGTGCTTGGTTTCTTCATCTTTGTCGTGATAGGGTCCTGTAAGTGTCTCTCTTGTTTAAACTTTTGTCAATCTTCCTTCTTTTTTTTTTTTAGTATTTACATGCTGATCATGAAATTAAATACATTTCAAACTTCCAAATTCCAATCTAAAATGACCTCCTAGAATGAAAAATGAATGACGCAGTTTTAATTTAGAATTTCTTCTCTATTTATTTCAAACACATTTTGCTTCTGGAGTCCAGTATGGTACAGACATATTTCTCTGCAGATAAATGCTTGACATTCTGCACCAGCTTATGTACTTGTCAATTATTCTATACCAAGAGTTGGATGTACCTCTGTATGCATAGTTGTGTTGGCCCATTTGAAAGAGAAGACTAGCTTTTCACTCAGAATCAGGAGCAATTTGTTTAATTGAGTTTGAGCATTTGTTCAATCTGTCATGCGTTTAGTTACCGAAAATTTCCAAATATTCCATCTGACTTTTCAAAAAAAATGAAAACTTGTTTACGTAACAACAATTTCCGTAAATTTTCATTTCACTTTTTAAGATACCATTTTTCATATTCTCTCTTACTTTTCTATTACCTACCGTATGTTCTTTATAATACTCTCTTTCTCTCTCTTACTTTTCTATCACCTATCATATTTCTTTTATTTTATAATCACTCATCTTATTTCTCTTAAAACTAAAACTTTATAATCTAAACAAGTTTTCACTTTTTATAGAAACCCTTGTTTTTTTTTTAAACTATAACTTGAAAACTGAAATTGAAAAGTGACCGGTTTTCGTTAACTAATTTCATATTGGATTCTGTATGCTGGTTTAACTTGTAACTAGACTGCCCTTGTTCTCTGAGCAAAATTAGAACCATAGATGTTGTGTTCTTGTTAGCAAAGGGTCCTTTATTTCATGTGATTAGTACAAGATTGTTCTACCTCTGAAGGACCAGTCAGCATTTTAGGTAGCCTTGGTATGAGTCGAAAATCAGTTTCAAAGGTGTTTCTATTTTTAACGCATTGGTACCGAAGACTTTAGAGTTCAGAGAGGGAATACCTTTTTGATCATTTTGTTTCAGATGTGTTCAAGAGTTATTACTATTATCTTTTTATCAAAGAGATCACCTTCTTGATCATTATTGGAGAGTTCAAGAAAGTGATGTGTATCCACAATGCAGATTTCTGATTCTCTTTACCTTGTTTCGGTGTATGATTACTTGGATGAAATGACTGTCCTTTATTAAAAGAAATTCACCTTTTCGCTGCCTAAATATCAGTTAAAATGTACAAACGGTCGATGTTTGTTATTCTGTAACTGATGATGGTTTTTGCTTTTACCAGCTTTGTTTCAGATAATTCGCACTGCAACGAGTGGAGGCATGGCCTGAACCTTGAAGCTTGAGCTGTCTTAAGTGTTTATTTTTATGGTTTGTCGGTTAGATAGGTTAATTAAGTTGCCTTTATGTCTTATGTCGAAAGGATTGGTTGGTTTTGTTGTTATAACTCAATAATATATCGCACCGTATTTACAGAAAAAGGGTAAATTATCATACTAATAAAGATGTCTTTCATATTGATTGATGTACTTTTACAAAGTGTTAGAGCAAACGGTATGGGCAAGCCGGAGGCCAAGCGGCTTGCCACCTCGGATGCCACCCCGACGGCTACACCGCCCCCGACTTGCGGCCCCGCGAACTTGGAACCCTGCCCGGCCTCCCTTCCCCGCTCCACCCCGCGCCAACGGTACCGTTTAAATGCTAAAAAAAAATTTAATACTTTTTTTTCCATATAAATACCTATCTTCATACACTTTCATCTTCACACAAAAATGTATCTATCTCTATACACTTTCATCTCTTTCACAAAATCTCTCAATCTCTATACACTTATCTAAAATTATGAATCGAAATACCGGCAAACAACCCGCCGCAAGTCGACAACGCGGTAAACAACCGGCTTCTCGATCAAACCCTTCTTTCCGCCCACCGCAAAATTATCCTTCGAATTTAACGGATTATTCGGCACCATACGTACCACGCTTTTCACCCCCAATCCACAATATTACCAACAATCACCACCCAATCCACAATATTCGTCGCAAAATCCACCCAATCCACAATATTACCAACAATCACTCCCTAATCCACAATATTCGTCGCAAAGTCCACCCAATCCACAATATTTCTCGCAAAATCCACCCAATCCACAATATTTTTCCTCAATTTAACGAGAGTTTCGAACCATTTTCTACTTATCGGGACCCCGCATCCAGAGACGATGAGGACGAGGAGACGATACCCGAAACTCAACCCGTCGACGACGACGACGACGAGGAGACGATTCCCGTAAACACCGCGGCAAGCGGGTCTACACGAAAGGGTCCAATGAAACCGAAGATGTGGACCTCCATCGAAGAAAAGGCTTTGCCGGAAGCCTGGATTGATATTTCCGAAGATCCAACTACCGGAAATATGGAAAAGTATAGAAAGATGAGTATTTTCACCTTAGAAAGATGGAGAAATGTGGGAAAAGGTGGAGAGAGAAAAGCTGATGTGGCGCTGACGTGTACAGAAAGGTGGTTTTCGGGAAGAGAACCACACCCTTCACTCTTACGGTGCAATTGTAGCAAAAAAAAAAAATCACATCTTAGGTTTGGTTTTGCAATGCACCTGATTCCCATGCTCGCCAACAGGGGTGTGAAAATCACTCTGGACTGGTCATACAAATTTTTTTTTGAAAGATAAATCTGGTTTTTGATTTTCCAATTAAAAAGATTATATGATTTCCTTTCGGGTTGGTTCTCTGTTCTCATCATCCGGTTTGGGATCGGACCAGTATTAAGCTGTCTACATTGTGGTTTTATTATCTCTCTCTTTTTTTTTTTAAATATGTTTTATCGAAATTTAATAGAAGTTATAACAGCAACAGGAGTTGGTTGATACTAAACTCAAGTTATGTCGAATTACTAGGCTTAAGAAATCATATCCTAATGATGAACCGTTTTCTTTTTATATTAATTTATCCTTTATTTTTATTATTAATATACAACCTTAAACCTTTTCATCACTTAAGTAGGCATACTTGTTGAACTAACATTTAGAAGCCAAAAATAAAATAATATTTTTCACTCTTTCAGCTTGTACAACAACACAAAAATTGATGCATCAATGATAAAAACGTTGTAGCTAACTTGTTTATTATTTTTTATATTGGAAAGAAGAATAAACCAATATAGGTTTGAAAAATGAACAATTGTCAAAGACAATAAAACTTAGTTATACTATTTATTATTTAGCAAAGGGTTTGAAAAATACTTTTCACTCTTTTTTACTATGCATCATTTATAATATGTATTGTTGTTGGCTTGTATTTTCTCAGTCTATAATAACTTTAATCAAATCGATCACTACCAAAGAGTCTTTACCCTATCTGTAAACAATGTTTTTTTTTCCAGTCAAATGATTATAGGTTCAAGTCTCATCTAAGAAGTGTTAGCGTAAAATATATAGGTGATAGTGTAGGTTACATTTTCAAAAAAATAAAAAAACATTGAGAAACTTAAAATCTCATAAACAACAAATGAAATTGAAGAAATTCATATGATCATACCTCAAAAATCATATCACTAGTGTGTGTGAGTGAAAAGAATGGTACTTAGATGAAATTGTTAGGCAGCACATCCGATTAGAAATAAATGGAACTTAGGATGTGTTTGGTATGATAGCACCGAGTGAATAAAATCACATAGAGTTTACTATTTTGTTTTATCCTGTGATGAACGCTAATCTTCAATGGGAAGAAGTTGAGAATTGATTTTACTATAAATTTCATTTCTCTCTATTTTTTTTTTTTGTGAAAATTAAGATAATCAAAAACATGAAAAGATAATGGAGATTTTATAACTTTTTTTCTTCAATTTTCTGTCAATTTATATTTATCTGTCAATATCATTTGTTAAAAAAAACTTGTAAACATAAAAATTTCAATTACTTACTATTTCATTGTATCTAAAGAATTTGATTCCCTTTAGGAGGCGTTTGGTTCACGACCAACTTCTTCTAATTAATAACCAGAAGATTTTAAAGAATGTAATATGTAGCTATTGCTTATTTTTTTTAATGACTTTTTAACTACATGTAATGTAGTAGTCTATGTCATACTTATTGTATTACAAATGAAATATTTAGATTGTTTAATGTATTCTAAAAGTAATAAATCTTTTAAATATGATAACATTATAGAAAACTTGAGGGTGGCACTCCCATTTGTGATCTATGAGGTTGACAATAAAAGTAAAAGAAAGAAAAGAAAAGAAAAATGACGGTCTGGGCTGTGAGCTCGATCCAAGTTTGGGAGAGGGTCATGAGTATCTTTTTTCTTTATGTCACATGTCACCTTTTAATTGGTGATTTATATATTTTTAAAAAGGGATAATTGCAAAAACCATCAACTTGTCAGTATTTTGTGATTAAAACCCTAAACCATTTTTCGTTGCATAGAAAACCCCGAACTAACTAAAATCAGTAAATCAAAGTTTTATTAATTAGTAACCGGTTGAAACCGGTTATTAATCCTACGTGGACCAGTAAATAACCTACGCAAAATAAATTTTAATTGTTGAAACCGGTTGCCAAGTATTACACATTATTTAAACCTCCATTTTTAAAAATTAAAATTTATCTTTTTTATATTAAAAATTAAAATACTTAAAATTTATCTACTTTATATTAAAAATTAAAATAATTATTTTTATTATTTATACTACATTCATATAACATAAATAATCATAAATTATACTTTATTTGATGAAAGATTGGTTTAGATTGAGTTACATCTCTTTTGAAGAAGCTGCTGAGCTAGATGCGGTGCTTTCAAAATCCCGTGACTCTCAGTCATCTATCTTCTTTTCACCTGAAAATTCTTTTCACCTGAAAATGTTAGATTGGGGGAAGGCTTTCCTTCATTGTTTGAGTGTGAAAAAATGAGTTAGATTGGGTTGTGTAGGTTAAAGAGTGAAAAATTAGTTTTTTTAATAGAAAAGGTGAAATGTTTGGGTCGAGTAGTTTAACCCACGTCTAGATTTATATAAGTATGAAATAAAAATAAAAAAGATATCAATTTAAGATGATAAATGAATATGATCCAACATGGTGTAATCAAGTAATGAATTAATCATCTGGATCGGTTCGGATAAAGACAGAGCCATCGGTCGGATCAGTTGCCAAATATAAATTAGGGGGCCCTTTATATCTATCTATTCTATTATATGAGTAACTAGATGCCACATGACATCTCATTAGAGCGTCAATTGGCTTAACATTGGATTGCCACGTGTCCCTAACAATTTCCTATTAATTTGCTTCTAAAATTTGTTTTTTCCAATCTAACTATAATAAATAATTTAAATAATATTTAATCAAATCTAAATTTTATCTAATATAAAACTTAAATTTGAATGATAACTTTTCTTTTTGTATATTTATATTTACATTGATTGTATTATATAAATAGATATTATAAATTTGATAAAATATATTTAAAAATTATCCTACAAGATTAATGAAATTAAATTTTTAAATATATACCCATGTTATACATGGGTTTATAAACTAGTATATAATTAAAAGAAAAAGAATAAAACCCCAACTCCAAAAGAAAAAACTGCAAAATTCTGGAGTAGAGTTTCTCGTAGCTTCGACAATGGATGCCATAGATTCAGTGATCGATCCATTAAGAGAGTTTGCTAAGGACAGCGCTCGCCTCGTCAAAAGGTGTCACAAGCCTGATCGGAAAGGTATATATATATATAATTTTAACGCTTTTGCTTCTGTCCGCATGCATGCTTTTGAATTCGATCTTACGATTCGATCATTGGGTGCAGAATTTACAAAAGTTGCGTCTCGTACTGCCATTGGATTTGTAGTAATGGGATTCGTTGGTTTCTTCGTCAAATTAATCTTCATTCCTATCAATAACATTATCGTTGGCGCTGCTTAATTAACTAAGGGTAATTTTCGTGTTTTTATTATAATCTCTTGTTCCCGAATTGCTTGATTGTTTTGGATTTTCTACATGCATTCTCTGTTCTAAAATGTGGATATCAGTCTATGTTGAATACTCCTGAAACCCTTATTTCTCTTCTCTTTTTTGGATTTGATTTTGTGAGTTTATAGTATCCAGTAGACTGAACTTTGCATAAGCATATATAAAAACATAGCATTCCCAGAAGGTTGACTTAACTTTGCATCATTCATCCGGTGAAGGGAAATTTGTGCATTGATCACAGGATCTAGTTTCTAAGAAGATGTGCACACATGCACACGCTCAGCAATAACATATGTTGGTGATTTACCATGATTTAAGTGTAATGGGATAAACTTGTTTGATCAAAATAATATTTATACATGTTGAACAAGTTGGGATGGTGCAGATTACACATTTGTTCAAGATTGTTTGAGATTAATTACCGGGGTTCGGAAGTCCAGGTTCGGCAGTCCCTGGTGGCGGGGTCCAAGGGGAAGAGCCCCTGGCTGGAGTCGACTAATGTTGCTTTATGAAATTTGATACGAAATTCTAAAAATCTGATTTAGACCCGGTTTTGTGACCCATTTAAAATTCGGTTAAATTTGGCGGTTCACGCCATATACCCGCCGTTTTTTGGTCATTTCTGCGTGGTACAAGAAATCAGAAACACTCCATATTCTCTGTTTGAATTTATGAGTTTTTTCCGATTGGGATTTTGATTGTAGCATCGAAATACTTCAATCTGAAAGTGTTTCACGACTCTCAGATTTCCAAGTGTTTTTGCAATCCTCCAAATTTTCTACAACAAACAATAAAAAGTTAGAACAAAAAATAAGAACACAAAGAGTATATGTGGTTTAGTCCAAGAATGACCTACATCCATGGCAACATTATCAGCGTGAATCTTTGTTAATTCGGTATATATAGAGAAAATGAAACCGAATAAGGAAAGAAAAATGGGCTTGGGCTTAACAAAAATTCCCTCTCATTCTTGGATTTGCTAACGGAGGATAACTTCAATCTTCACAACTTATCAGTAGTTTATCTGCATTTACAACTAAAACCCACATGAAATGCTATATGGGAATCATGTGGATTGGGTTGGAAAGTGATCATAAAGGTTTTTTTGATTTATTAGTTTTCTAGCCTAGTTAAAGGTGTATTTTCCATTATTTGCAAAGCAGTTGTCTGGTAGCATCTCTCTACTGCCATTACATCACCTCAACCATATTCTGGAATCTGGATGAGCTTGTGGGTATCAATCTGTCTTGTCCAACTGTTAGTTTAAAGTTAAAATAACTAAGCATCATACCATAATTAACAAGTCATTGTTATCTCCCCAATGCATCAAACTTCTCTGACTTCTGTCCTATGCATGGTTAGACGATTAAATCTTCCTACAAACTAAATGAACTTATAGAATCCCTACCCACTACAACTGCAACTGACTCTGGAGACAAGTTGAATGCAAAAGAAGTAATATTGGCCCAATTTGAATGACCAGCGACCTCTATCTCCCTTCTTTTTGCTCATCAGTTTGGCTAAAAGTGTGCCATTTACCTGCCTTTTGGTTCCAAAAAGTAGCAAAACATCTTCCAAAGCTGACAAAAACAGGTGGAATTAATCCTAAGCCAGTCAAGATCGACACAAGCCCGCCCGTTGTTCTAGAAAATTTCAAGTGGAGCTAGATAGTTGGGTGACCTTATAGGCTATAGCCCCTATTCCCCTAATAGCCAAAATGGTAATTAAGTGGCCGGATGTTGAAGCGGACACATTGATGGTTCACTGAATATATGAAATACAGTTGCTGTCATATTAAAATTACATTTATTTATACTAGATTGGTTTGGTAGGACTTCTTTTCTAAATGACTTCTTTTTTGTTGTTTAATCGATGCAATTGTCTGGAAAGAATAAGTAATGTTACTCTGTAGTTGATGGAAGTATAACTTCATTTTTTATATTAAGAAAAGCTTAGAAGGCTGATCAAGACATCAAGTGGTCCTAATTAATCGAAGCGGTGGGGAAGTGGCTGCTTAAGTGACCCAAATCAGGGGTTTTTCATAGAATTAGGGATACCCTTTCTGGCTTTCTATAGCATATGAGCTCTCTAATGGTGAAAGAGAGATCTCCCAACAGTTTTTTGCACCTAAAATGGCACATAAGGCCAAACATGTAAAATGCTAATATCTGTTTTGGTATCAAGTAAAATGCTAATTGCTTTCTGAATACAGTTTGTAGCCACTTGATCTTCTGCAACTCTGTAAGTTTTGTTGATGTCAATCTTGTTTGTTGACTGCAATCTGTTGAACATTCATTACAGGCTGCATGGAGGTTGAAGCATCTAAAGGAATAGAAATCTTAGAAGTGAGAATAACATGAGCAGTGATGTTCTTGACCTATGCTCAAACATACTGTTTTTACTTCTTTGTTACTCTTTGCGTTTAACTGATACAAATGAGGATTGATGAATGTTTGGATGTTGGTTTTGTTTTCTACTGCATGAGTCCTGTTTTCTTAGCTAAATAATCTACTTTCCCCTGCTTTAAGTCGGCATGTTTTCCAGACTACCAACTTTGGAATCAAGAACTTATATACCTGCCCCTGATTGAGAGGATAGCATGAGGATGTGTATTTATCACTGTATATAATAGGGTTAATTGCTACAAATTGCAACAACTTTATGTTTTTTTAGCATTTATGACAACATTGTTTATTTTTTATCATTAATAACATCAACTCTTATATTTTTTTACCATTTATTGTAAAAAGTTAAAAAAATTTTCTATAAATGCTAAAAAAATACAAAAGCTCATGCTATTAATGATACAAATACAAACTAACAAAAGTTGATGCTCTTAACTATGAAAAATACAAAATTTTGATCTTTTTAGTTATAAAAAATAAAAAATGTTGTTATAAATGATTAAAAAAAAAAAACAAAAAGTGGTTGTTATTTATAGCAATTGCTCCTATATAATATAACAAATGTGGTGAGTACGGATACTGGTGGTAGAGAAAAAGAGTGTTTACAGCCTTCTACTTTTTGAATAGCAAAGATGAGGGTGTTACAGCCTTTGCGCTACTAATTAGTCTCTAATGAAATAAGGGAGCGTAGTTTGAGAGAATCCATTACATCTTTGCCAATGTCTGACGCCCCCTATTTGATGAGTTTGTTTGTTAACTTTTTAATTGAATCATTTGTACGTTATTTTATATTTAAATAAACCTTTTAAACAACCCCAACGAATCTATAGATACTAATAAACATACCAAAAGATCGACACAAATAATTGCTATAAGAAACATGTGAAACATCATATAAAAAAACAGATCGAAGTAAAGATATATTCACTCGAGAATCAGGACTCTTTTACAATCAGGTCTTTAGCAGGAGTCTTTTAAAAGGTTATTTATAATAATTAGAGTAAATTACAGAAATGGTCCCTGTGGTTTGTTCAAAATTATGGAAACGGTCCCTCAACTTTCAAAGTTGCAGTGGCGGTCCCTCAAACCACTTTTTACTTGCAGAATTAGTCCTTCTGTTTCTAAACTTTTTGAAAATGTCGATTTTGCCCTTTTTTCAATTACAAGTTTGGTAATTTCATTTTTGGTCCTTTCTTAATTTTTCATTTTTGGTTTTAAATTTGAAATAATAATTTAATAAATTATGATTTGATTCATTATTAATTATATTATTATTATTATTATTAATTTACCTATTTATTTTGTAAAATAAATCTATATTTCTTTACTAAAAATATTTTTATTTATATACTTAATTAGTTAAGTTATGCATCTTTTTATGTATTCAATTTATTTATTAAAAATTTATTTATTTATATTTTATTGGTTAAACTATTTGTATAATTTTATTATGAGTAAATTACAGAAATGGTCCCTGTGGTTTGTTCAAAATTATGGAAACGGTCCCTCAACTTTCAAAGTTGCAGTGGCGGTCCCTCAAACCACTTTTTACTTGCAGAATTGGTCCTTCTGTTTCTAAATTTTTTAAAAATGACGATTTTGCCCTTCTTTCAATTACAAGTTTGGTAATTTCAATTTTGGTCCTTTCTTAATTTTTCATTTTTGGTTTTAAATTTGAAATAATAATTTAATAAATTATGATTTGATTCATTATTAATTATATTATTATTATTATTATTATTATTATTATTATTATTATTATTATTATTATTAATTCTACCTATTTATTTTGTAAAATAAATCTATATTTCTTTACTAAAAAATATTTTTATTTATATACTTAATTAGTTAAGTTATGCATCTTTTTATGTATTCAATTTATTTATTAAAAATTTATTTATTTATATTTTATTGGTTAAACTATTTGTATAATTTTATTATTTATACTTTTCATCAAACTATTTCATTACTTTTAATAATTGTGAATTTGTGTAAATTTTGATTTAAAATTACTAATTCATTACGTTTTGATTTAAGTTTGCTAATTATTATTTTTTATTTAAATATCTTGTTACGCTAATAAGTTTTTATTTAAATTTATAATTTTATTTGTTTGGATTTAAATATTTTGTTATGTCAGTACGTTTTGATTTTAATTTATTATTTTATTTGTTTTGATTTAAAATTTTGCTACGTTAATACTTAAGTGAAAATTAAAATATTTAAGTGAAAACGAATAAAACATATTAATGTATAAACAAAACTTGTAAATCAAAAAGACTAAACACTATATTGAAATCAAAGCGTATATGCATAACAAAATATTAAAAATTAAAAAATTTAAATAATAAATTTAAATCAAAACGTATTAATGTAACAAAATATATTATTTTAAATAAAATAAACTAAAAGATAAATATTATTCATTATTTTTTCTAATATCTATAAAGATTAATAAATATAAATTATAAATACAATATATTATTTTTACATCTTTAAATATTAATAAATAGATAAGATTTAAATCTACATTTAAATTATATGTTATATGTACTTTGTCTATAAA
>JAANYP010005704.1:0-16996 GCA_020465985.1 Centrapalus pauciflorus | reverse complement strand
AAGGAACGACTTTGGCATTGCATCAAGTATCCTCCTTACCAACTCTTCTTCCTCAACTTCATGCCCAAGACTCCTCAACCTTGAAACCAATCCACTCAACTTAGTAGCACAATCATCAACAAGTTCTTCTACCTTCATCCTTAAACCTTCAAGCTCTCTTTTTAATGCTGGAACTCACGCCGTCCTTACCCTATCTACACCCAAATATCGCGTTTTCAAGCCATCCCATACTTTCTTTGGGTCCGTGTGACTCGACATTTGCAACACCATCTCTTCCGGTATTGCTTGAAGCAAGAATGCTAGAGCTTGTTTTGACTTCTTAGAATTTGGTTCTTCTCTAAGAGTCCTTGGTTCCACCGTCTCCAATAGACCATGTGCATCTAATATGGATTTCACTTTTATAGACCATACCGGATAGTTGGTTGCGGTCAAATCGAAACTTGATAAGACATCGTACCTACTTCTTTTGCTTGTATCATCGCCATTCTTCACTTCCTTTTTGTTAAAACTTCGGTCTCAGTCTAAACTTTCTCTGTACCGCCGGTCTTTTGCGGTTCTCGGTCTTTCTTTTATCTCACCGGAATTAACTTTCCGGCTGCGTTCTTCTTCTCTTTCTAGTAACCCCCTTCTAGTCTAACCGATCCCAACCTTGGTGCTCTGATACCAAGTGTAAGAGGAAGGCCCATATATATATATATATATATATATATACATATATATGTTTGAGAAGAAAGCAACAGTGAAATAAAAGTAATTGCAGGAAGGTTTTTACGCATTCTATTCAAAACAAAAAGGGCTATATATAGCCTACAAACACCAACAGTAATAAACCCACTACCCCTAGAAGATAGCATACCCTATGACCCAGTACTCACATCCACCTCCTAACTCGGTCAACTAATAAATATCCTACCCTTATTTAATTTTAAATAATAAACTAGATAATAATCAAATAAACCAAAATAACAAAACTAATATCACGATTATTTCCAACAATTTTCAGCAATCACTGCATTGTCTTTAGTAATAATAAATTCATGGAATTTGTTAATAAAAACTCACTGGAAAGACAATCTCTTATTTAAATAAAAATATGCAGTGAGTGCTGAAAAATGATTATTGAGCAATAAATAGAAACACAAATTCTACAAGAAATAATAAATAAAAATATACTAAAACAACAACAAAAATCAAGAATACCAATCGGAGCCAAAATTCTAAAGATACCTGAGAATAGAAGCATTTAGATGATTTTCTTCGCCTCCGCCTCCTTGTTCCTTCTCATCAGCCAAGCCGACTCCTTCGCCGCCATCATTGTCGCAGAATAGTGTTGTTGCCTCTTCTCTGCTAACTTACGACGGAGCTTTTCTCCCTATGGATTATTTAATAGATTTTCAGCTGTCAATTTGCAAAAAGAACTCTGTATATGTTTTCTTACATGTGCTTGAAAATAATGCTCGATACCATCTCCTTGCTGGTTGATAGATTGGACAAGTATTCTGATAACAGAGAGGGTTGAGGAGTGAAAGAGTGTTGTTGATGTGCTTCATTATATTGTACTTATTGCATTATGAGTTGTATTTAAAACCAAAAAGCTAAATGCTTTATGTATTAGTATAGATGTGTAGGAGTGTTGTTTAGGCAAAAACATGCACCAATTGCAATGAGCTTAAGATTAAATAGACTCTAAAATCCAAAAACTGATACGAAAAATTCCAAACATATAAACACAAAATTGACAGGATTGTATAGGAACATAAACAAAATTGAATGCAGAGAAAAAGAAGCTGAACAGGTTGAGCTTCGTCTAGCAATTAAGACACACACTATTTTTAGTTTCCATTTTGCTCTTGTGGGCTGCTGCTGTGATCCCATACGAACACACATTACACAAACACTTAATTTTTATGTTCATTGTTGAGTTTTGCTACTGATTTTTCTTTCTGTTTTAATGATGCAGGCTGCTGATATTCTAGATTTTTGACAGCAAAGAACCCACAAAACACACACAAGACTCAAATCACATTTTGCTATTATGGCCACAGCAAGATGTTTCTTTCTAATTTTAACAGCAAAATGCCAAAAACAATGACATAGAATGAGTGTATATATATACATATCAAAGGGCTGTTGTTGATTCTTTATTGTGGCCAGTTAACCCACTTAACCTCTCACCTAAACACACTTGTTCATGCATACATATAGGTTTTACATGCTACTGAGTTTTTTATTTTCAAGCCACAAGCACACACAACATAAGTACGTAGTTCATTCATCAATTAAAGGGTTGTTGCTGACCTTTTATTCTGTTTTAAGCCAGACACCAGACCATTTTGATCATACAAACACACACTTATTTTTTGTTTTTATTTTGAAAAGTTGCTGTTGTCACTGATCTTTCATTTGGTTTTCAACCACAAGCACACATGAAACTTACTTTTATATTTGTTTTAATGTTGAGGTGCTGTTACTGGATATTCTTTTCTGTTTTCAGAAACACACACACACAAACACACAGAGTGTACTCAACTTAGCCTACATATATATATAACAAGGTAAAAGAGGGATGTTGTTACAAAGGAGGCCAGTCTGAGACTTGGTCTTGGGCTGGGTCTTGGAGCCTAAAATTTCATGCAAACACACAGACGCAAACACATCACATGAACTGCACTCTTCTCTTTCTACTTTCAGGTTATAATGCAGTAATGAGAAGCTTGATATCTTTGCAAGTCTTTTATTACAATTTCTTGTAGTATAATGTTTCAAAAAAGCAAAAAGTAACATCAATATGCAGGAACAGTTCAAATCTGATGCAAAACAGACCAAACCTACATAAGGGTTGTATCAAGTTAACTTTGTTGTAAAAATTGAGAACCTTTTTTAAAATTGAGAGCCTTTTTAAGTATCAAGATAACTTTGTTTTTCTAGATTCACACCGGATCACCAACCAAGACAAACCGAACTTCGGGTCATTTGTTCTTGATCAATAACAGTGCCTTTTTTAAATAAAGGAAGATAAATAAAAACCAGTAAGACATGCTTAACTTTTAATCAATAAACAATAATGAACTTCGGTAATTGTTAAGGAACCGCACATTGATACACGGTTGGGTCATACCATCGGTTCCTCCAAGTTCTCCATCCTAAATATGATACAAAAATAGTGAGGCACAAAATATCCTAAGAATAAAATTGATAAAATGAACACGAGAAAAGCTCACTGATTAGTGTTAACATTCTGAAAAACAACTTGAGTTTTACTTTTAAACTCTTTTATCCGAGTTGGTTTGTTTGATGTATGTTGTTTTTGATCAATTCCAAAATTTGATAAGTTTTGGTAGTCGGCTAGTAAATTGTTCAAAATTTCTGGTAGGTTTCCCGATAACCCTCTTCACTTCTTCCATTCCTAATATATGTTGCAATGAAGTTATAACCATAAATCAGAATCTCTTTTTTTTTCATTCATATAACTACAAAGAAATCGTGGACCATTTTTAGTGGAATTTAAAGTTGTATCAATAAGTGGAAAAACAAAGTATAAGGAAAAAAAAAGTTCTTGTATCCTTACACTAATAAAGCATGATTCCAATTGGTTATGGTAGACGACGGCGAACCCATCAATTGTAAGGCGGAATCCGACGAGATAGTAGTGGCGCATAGATTAAAGGTGGTGGTTCTTTGAGAACTCCACCAGCCTCCTCCGCAGACCTCCGCGGCTCCGCCTAAAATTCTTCATCCATGTAAAACAATCCACCAAAATTCTCTCAAGTTCTTCTATTGTACAATTAAACACTTGGAAGAATGGAAACAAACAATAGACAAAAAGCAACACATACATTAAAGATAATACATACTTTTGTCCATATAACTGCAAATAAATCCATCTACAAGTAAATATTTTTGTCCCTCGGATGATTATTTTGAAGTCGATTGGAGATGGAGAATCTTGACTGGAGGAGAGGCATAAACCTAACGTGCCATTTTCTTTAGAATAATTGAAGTAGGGGAGACATGGTTTTGGAGAGCAGGAGGTTGGCATGGGGAGAGGAAGAGCTTGATTACCTTCCCAATAGTGCACCAGCTTTCAAGATTTCAAAAGCAGAGGCATATTGCAGAGCATATTGGGAAAGGCAAGAGGCGTGGATCTGCTAGGATTTGGTGCATTAATGAGTTGTATATGAAGCTGTAAAAACTTGTACGTGCGTGCTCAGTATTTTTAAAGTTGAAGATTTTAGTATAATTGAATTTTATATGCAATAAAGGTTGTACATAATGCATTGAAGACTTGTAAGTACTAATTTTCAAGATTGTGCATTACCTTGTTGTACCTTGTGCTTTGTATCCTGTAAAAAGCTAAATGCTTTATTAGTATTATATATATATATATATATATATATATATATATATAGACACACACACGAGTTATTTTAAAAAAACCAACATGTTTTCCAAGTTTTTGCGGTTTAGTCTCTCAAGTTATTTTTTCCTGTTAAAATCCTTACGTTTTTTTTGGTTTTAAGAAAACCACCTATTGCTACCGCTTACTTGTCCAGGTGGATGATTACGTGTCAAAATAATGCTTATGTGTCCATTGAAGGCTTATGTGGATTTGAACCTATATCTTGTGTAGTTGTAAGAAATTAGGTCAAATAATTTCTTCTCCTTCTTGCGTTGAAGCTCCCAGTGACTGCAAGACTATGGTGTGTTCAAGTTATACCTCAGTGTACTCGAACTCCATTGATGATGGAAAAGCAAGCGAAGAAGGTGGCCGACGCTGTCATCATGGAGCACAAGCTGCAAGACGCACATCATGGACCACTATGAATCCTTGTAGAGGATTTATTGGGTGCCCTAATTACAAGGTTACTTCTAAATTTGTTTAAACCATCTTGAATACATTTCTGAAATGTGGATACTTGGTTTATGGTCCAAGAAGAAAATGTAACTATTTTCAACAGGTTGATCCTCAGCTTCCTAATGAATGGTACAAAGATTCTTTTAAAGAGATGCACAATGCTAAAGAGCTTAGGGAAAATCAATCTTCTTTAGAAATCGAGTAGATGCATCGTGAAGAGTAAATCTGAGATGATGACATTAGTTAAGGTTATGTTAGGGATGTTTATGCTAATCATTATTCTCCTGGTTGTTGTATTGTTTAAATGAAGTGTGTATGTAATGTAAGACATCAGCACCTGCAAGACATCATTATGTTAGGGATGTTTATGCTAATCTTATGTTAGGGATATTTATGCTGATGAGTAGTAATGATCAACAAGTTAATGTAAGATATCATTTTGTAATGGATTTTGAAAAGTAACGAAATGTCTGCTTAGTATAGATGTTATCTCATGAGTTTCTATTAGTATTACATGTTATCTCATCAGCTTAATATTAATGTAGCATATCAACCATTAGTTTTTAATGGCAAAAAGAAGTACCACAAAAATGAACAGAATGTAGCATATCAACCATCACCAATTCTCATTTTCCAGTTTAAGTGCTTGATGTGTAAAAGATTAAGCCAACCCTGGCACAAGTAACAAACCTTTACAATAACCATCCCATGTTTACAAAAATTATCCAACATGCACATAAAGTTAGCCTAACTATATGACCCCATAAAATGTGCACAAAAATATACATCAAAGTTTGTCAATTAGCTAACCAAGTATGGTATAAGCCTACATCCAACTAATTCAGAAACTCTACTCCATAATCATAGGATTTTTTGAGGAACTGCCCTTTCCATCTTTAGTCTTAACATTCTTGGCCAACATTTTCAAAGTGATTCTGGATGAAGGAGTCCTCTTTTTTGGTTGTGGCTCTGTTGTTGTTGACACTTGTGGCTCTGTTGTTGACCATTTAGACCATCCAACATCAACAGCTTGTGTGAATCTATTGTTGACATCTGTGTTAACAATCCACGATCAACATCTTCTGCATCAGACCTTCCAATGGCAACAACTTCTGCCCCTACATCAGAGTATCCAACATCAACATGTTGTGGCTCTACATCAGACCTACCTCTGCCCCTACCTCTGGCTCCTCCTCTTGTAGCACTACCCCTCCTCCTAACAGAAGTAGAAGCAGAAGGTTACTCATTCCTCTTGGCTTGGAAGGCTTAACAGGTCCATCTCTCTTCTCATTCTTGCAGCTCCCTTTGTTGTGCCCTGTTTCCGAAAAGTTTTTACATGTTTTCTTTTGATTCCACCTTTGATGCACCTGCAAATTGAAAATCAGAAACAAGTTAGTAACAGAAGTAACAAGTTAATTGAAAATCAAAAACAAGTTAGTAATCTGTCTCCTCAGCACCTTTCTTCCTTTGTGTGTTGGTCAATGTTATTAAACTTTAGAGATAAAACTTTTTGGTAGTTGATTTTCTACTATAACTTGCTTCCATTTAAAGGGCTTTAAAAAATTGACACGCTTCCATGAAGTTGGTCTTGGAAAATCGGTCAATTATGTAATCCTCTAGGTCCTTATGGATATATGAAATGACATCTACACCATGAACATACGGTACTCCAGACAACTGCCATAACCTTCAACTACGGTGCCTTTAATTTAAATCGACAGTGAATGCAACTCCACCTCCCATTCTTGTTTCAAATATATGATACCCACTGGGATATACAGTTCACATTTTATTATGTACAGAGTGTTTCTTCAGCTTTTTAATGGCATGAGGTCATACATTTCCTTCAATTTCCTCAACTTTGATTAACATATTGGACATCCTTTGCATCATCCAAAGTCTTATTTCCTTCATCATTGTAATGATTGGCTTTGATCTAGCATTCACAATCGCTGCATTGAAGATTTCACTCATTTCATTTTCAACAGGTTCACAAGCTCTATCAACCTCAAAGTAAGCCATGCGCCATGTCTTTGGATCCTTTTCCTTCAAGTGATTGTATGGTTCAATACTCACTTTCTTAATATCTTCCATATTTCTCAAATAATCAGATTCCACAGTAGATGTTGTAGCAGCCCAAAACTTGTTTTTGTAAAACACTCCACTGTATTGTTTCTTGAAGTTTGCATACACATGCCTAGCACATTGCCTGTGCTCAGCATGTGGACTCACAACTTTCACAGCTTCCATTAAGCCCTACAATATATAAATGAAATCAGTGGCAATTTAAAGATTTAATGACAGCCCATGCTATGGGGATGTAAAGATTAAGTGGCAACGTTTCGAATACCTTATGTTGATATGAGATGATAGTAAGTCAAATCCCTTCATACATTTCAATGTCCTCAATGAGCGACTCCAAGAACCATTTCCAATTGTCTTTGTTCTCAACATCAATGACAACCCATGCTATGAGGAAAACATGATTGTTTGCATCACGTCCAATGACAGATATTAACTCCACCTTGCATATACATTTCATAACATAAACATCCAATATATAAATGAAATCACTTTTTATGATTTTTAGTTAGGACAATTTACCTTTCAGAAAGCATGCAGCCACACTAATGACTCTTTAGCAGCCCCTACACCATCCATCCTTTAAAGCTTCAAAACAACCATATATTCTCTTGAAGTACTTATTTCCATCCACCCCATGATCCACTTCAATTTTACAAGTGCTTTCAGGGATACTTCAGAATTACATGCCCATAATCTCACAGTCGACCATAATGTTCTATCAAAGTCCCTTCAATCTGTAATTTTGCATGGTTCTTTGCCCTATAACACTGCCCAATGCTCACACAACAATTAAACTCAATTGCCATTATGTCAACCATATCTTTTAGTTTGAGTTTTGGGTTCAATATAAGATCCTTAATGAACCATGATGCTATCCAGGTAGGATTCACAAGTGGTGACTTGATAAACTCCCTACCACATCTATGATTATCATTTAAGATCTTTATTTGAAAAGTCTTCTCTTTTTGTAACCAAGAGGCTCACAATCTAAATGAACACTTCTCTCCATCTTCATTGCCACATCTAACAAACAAGCTATAAGTTTCATTTTTCACAACACGACGTTGGTATCCATTCACCACACTGTAATTTATCAAAGCATGCTCTAACTGATTCGGACTCTCAAACTTTTCTCCTAAAGTTGGTTTCATTAGTTTCCATTCAACATGGGGATTGTGTGTTGGGAAATGAATTCTAGGTTGTATTGTATCCCCAACAACATCCACTTCCATTAAATCAGATTCATGATCACAACTAGTATCATCTATACCCTCAATATTATCAGCTATACGAGCATTAGGATCAAGACATAGAGCAATCAAAAATGGATCATCACATTGGCTGTCTATATGCCTAAATTCTTCAACTTCCTCATTATGTACATAAATGGCATCATCACTGCCAAGACCAGACTCTACATCACTGGCCTTATAGGATGGGTCTTCACTATCAGATTCATCACACCCAAATGAAAGGTCTGATACATCCTTAAGTATAACAAACTATTCCAAATCTTATTCATATTCATCAACATAGACCTTCAATAATGTGTCTTTACTTATAAGCCATGTTCAATAAACTTTTTCAATTCATCATCATTTGATGGCCTCTAATAACCATCCTCTAATTCTTCATCACCAAGAACATAGTAGAATGACATATTTCCTATATTGGTTGATGCATACACCATCCCATAAAACCCATTATAATCAAAAAGATAAAAGTTAATATTCCGAAACGTCTTCAGCAAAGCAAACTGATATCTTAATACAAGTTCTTTCACAAACACCCTAGTGTAATACAATGCAAAAGAAAAGATGTTTGCTTGTGATGATGGCATCTGTTGTACCAATAGGGAGATTAGGGTTGAAAAATCAAGAATTAGGGTTCACGTTCAACTATTAGGGTTCATATTCAACAATTTGGGTTTGGTTAACTTATATTGACATGGTCTCCAGTCGTCCTTTGACCTACTTCGCCGGCATAATCCGTCAGTCGACTTAGTAATGAAGTTTGTTCGAGTTTGCAATGGAGTTCGTTCGCGTATCGTTATGGTTGTAGGGTTAATCAGACTGACTAAATGAAAGAGAGTAAATGAGGGTAAGAATGAAAGTAAATGTGAGAGAGACATAACTGGTTCCAACTCAGCACCACGTAGGATACCTTACTGGTTGTACCGGTTACCAGTTATCCTTTTTATCAAACGAAAAAAAAAAAAAAGAACATAAGGATTTTAATGGGAAAAAATAAATTGGATGGACTAAACCACAAAAACTTGGAAAATATGTTGGTTTTTTTTTTCAATATATATATGTTATTCGAAATGTACACACTGAACAATGTAAACAATAATTAAAATAAAAAGATATATACACAAAAAAGATAAAGAGATGCCATATAAAAACTCAACCTCATGCGGCCCAGATGTTGTTGTTGCTGGGACATCAAAACGGGCATGATGAACTCCATCCTCCCATCCTGGTTTTGACACAATCGTTTGAAGCTATTTTCTGTCAAATCCTTGATTTAAACACGCTTGCTGATGCAGGCCCAAGCATGGATGATCGGGCCTTCCTGTTTCTGGAGGCCCAATACAGAGTCCGTAATAAAAGGGGCTAAATGGAAAAGGCCCTAACTTTTGACTCGGGTCTCCGTTTAGGTCGAATCAGGTGTCCACACGACCGTTGGCTCGAGCTCCACGCAGTGACAAATCGCCAAAGCCCAACCAATTGGCCCAAATTCGACCCGGAATGAGAGTTATGAGCTTTTTCATAATTTTTGTCGGTTATTTTGGTTTTTATTTTCATTTCCTGGGTTGACCCGCTGAGTTTTTGACCCGTTTTTAGTTTCCTATTTCTATTTAAGTTGTGTTGAAGTAATGTATGAAATCAGATTATGAACCAAGAAAACTTTTATATTTTCTAAATTTATGGATTGTAACATCCGGCATTAAACCAGGTTAGCAGCTACGACCTAATCAGTATTTAATAGCCAATTATAACCTAATCAGTGGTCATTAGAAATTAATCAAAGTGATTAACAAGGTTCATGAAGAAATTCAACTCAATTAAAATCAAAATCATCGGTGCAATGAATCGGCAAATCAATTAATCCGATCGATTTTCGATATGATGGATTAATGCAACTAAGTACATAATTAAATTATGATTAGTGACACTAATCATTCAATAATACAAGTACTTAACATTAATTATGGAAGACTACAACAATTCATTAAAACAATGAATCCGAAAGTATTTATAAATTTACAAGAAAAGGGAAATACAAGAATAAATTTCTAAATACATTTATAAAAAAAATGAAAATACACTATAATTACACCATATGGCCGGCCCCTAGGTGGGTACATGCCATAGGTGTTGACTACATTTTTATATTTGAAAAACCTTACACCATCACAATCAAATCTTTCACACACACCTCCCTTTCATCTCATCCAACACTTCACTCCACCTCCACTTTGAAAACCAATTTTTTCTCTATAAAAAGAGAACTTTCTCTTCATTTTAATCACATAAAAGCTATCTTTTCTCTCCTCTATGATCCGGCCACACACACACATACAGTGCACACATCATTTTTTACAAAGTGTTCTTCAAGTCTTCAAGTGTTCATGGTTCATCAATTCAAGATCCAACTTCTACTAGTTTGCATCTTTCTAACACTTCAAAGTAAGTAAATACTAGCTTATTACATCTTATATTTATCTTTATATAAGTCTTGCATAATACATATAATCACCAACAACAACAAGTTTCATAAAAACTCAAGTTTATAAATCACTGGTTTTGTTTTTAAAGTTGTTTTCACCAAATGTGTTTATAAATATATAAACAAATCATGAAAGTCTAAATATTATGAAAAACAAGTGATATATATATATATATATATATATATATATATATATATATATATATATATATATATATATGTTTTATAACTTTTATATAAGTAGTCCTTCAGTAAACAACAAGAATCACAAGTTATTTCAAGTTTATGAAATACGAAATTTGGGCAGAAAAGTTGCATCGACTTTGAAAAATCATAACTAATTCATAACTTAACAAAAAGAGTCGATTCTTGTCTCAAAAGTTAGATCTACGTCTTAACTAAAAATCTGGAAGTTTTCATAATTTATTATGGGATTTAGAACCCCCAGATATTATTTGGGAACCCGTAAATTTGACAGCTCAAAAATGGCCAACATAGGGTTTCTAACGAGCTTTTCCCCAACTTCAACACCTCGAAAAATGGCCGTTCTTGACTTTAAAAACTCTTTGTATATAGTAGTTTAATGTCCAAGAAAACTAAAGCCTAAATTGTATTGGAGCTTAGTCAAAAACAGCCTCAAAATAGGCCGAAAAACCTTCGAAAAGCTGGAAAAGTATATATATATATATATATATATATATATATATATATATATATATATATATATATATATAAACTTGACGTTTTAAGTGGGTTTTATTTATAAACTTGTAATGTCGGGTGATTTAAGACATAAAAACCTTTATACATACATATTATCATATATGGGAGTTATTAAATCCCTTATATCATCTTGGACTCGGTTACACGCGTCGGGTGTCATCACTTATCAACAACGAAAACTGTCGTTTTTACGCTCATTTTGCCATCAACATGCGGTGAGTCCTCATAGTCCTATTTTCACTATCTATTGGGGTGAAAATACATGCACTATTTTCATATGGACATCAAAACTGTTTATTTCTTATATGTATTACATGTGTCGATCCATCAGCCCTCAAATCACGAACCGTTAATTGCATTTATTTGTAAGAGCTAATATATTGTGGATAGATCTATCGGGAGTCATGTCCCCCATTCGGGTTAGTCTTAATCGGCTAACGGCGGGATGCATATATATTCAACACACGGTATTACGTATGGGAATACTGCACAGGGCAAACTCATTTAATTAAGCTTTGGTTGCATGATGGTTTGTGTAATACATACATGGAATTTATGCTTTATAAATTGAACTCATCTGATAAGGTCCATACAACTGGTCTTTTCACGTAAACCTATGAGCTCACCAACAATTTGTTGATGTATTTTAGCATGTATTTTCAGGTGATTAAAACATGCGCATTTATCGGAAGTATTCCAAGGCTTCCGTTCATGTTGGAGTCGCATCATTTTCAAACTCGGAGATTTATTTGCATCTTTCCTGATAAACAAAATTGTGTATTTAAATCTTGGTATTTTAAGAACTACTTACGTCGTATGTTGGTTATGTAAAAAAATATTTATATTTGAAGTTAAATCAATGTATTTTTGAAAACGTCCATATAGTGGTCGTTCGTTATGATTATGGTTACGCTTTCGCGACGTCACGCTTTGTTGCCGACCAGGGTAACGGGGTGTGACAGATTGGTATCAGAGCCATAGTTATAGTGAACTAGGTTGCATTAGTACCTAGACTATAACTGTTACAAAAACTAAAGAATCTTCAAAAACTGTGAACATATATAAGGACCCTGATGACAAGAACATGTAAAACAATACGGTTATTATCCTCTTTGACTCTGAGGATGAATTCTCACCCATAGAACAAGGAAGCCAATGTGACACTAAGGTGTACTTTGGATCGGGAACCCACCTAGACCAAATCAATGACGATGTAATGGACCTGTCAAAGCACAAGGAGGGCAACTGTGGCCCTGCAACACAAATTGCTCCACCATCACCACCACATATTCCACCCTACACCCTATTCAAAAACCATCCCAATGGACCATTGAAGAAATTCACCCCTAGGGAAAGGGTGTGACTAGCACAACGGGAGTCTATCCCGGTACCTGCCCATCAGCCAAGCCCGCCGCAGTAGTAACGGGCAAACGTAAGATAATGGAAATGGATGTATCACACTCTTCAAGAGGGGAGAAACGAGGAAGTGATCCCAAGCCGGTTTAAAGTCGGAACACCATCTTCTTCTCAAAGTGCCGACACTTACCCAGGAACCTACGCAACGAACGGTGCCTCTGCTGGTGGCAAGGGTCGCCAGACACGACCTCCAATTTCGACAAAATCCACAAGGTGGTCAGTGAGATCTTTGCAAGGATTAAACAGGAGACAATACAAACCACCAATAAACCTTGGGCCAACCAGAATACCCAGGCGATTCAACAAGACGGAATCGAAGAATTGCGACAGCGCCTAGCAAAGCGCAAAGCCCGCAATGCAGAACTAACCCAACGACTTAACGCTCTGGAGAACGACGAAACCCCGGAGGCATCTCACACTTAGTACCCTTTCAACCATTTTATAGTATTTCTCTAGGCTTTACTATCTGATATATCTTATGGTATGTAAGGCTTAAGAATTTATCGAAAAATTCCGACCATATCATGTACAAAGATTAGGAATCAAGCATTTTAATGAAGAACTAAGTTTTATCTATAACTATGTGCATGAGGATATGTAGTACGACAATCTGCCTAAGAAATTTCAAACCCATAGACTTATCCTCTTACCACATTAGATACCACTTATGCATTTTACTGCTTGATACTAGTGCTGATAGGAGCTTTATATCCACTAAGTTCAGTAAGCAGATAAATTCCATTCTTACACCATTAACTGCCACTTATGCTATTGAGGTTGATGACAGTAAGACGCTTAAGACGAATAATATAAGTCGAAGATGCTCCTTAGAATTAGTAGGCCAACTCTTTGATATAGACTTGATGCCCGTCAAATTGGGAAGTTTTGACGTGGTCATAGGCATGGATTGACTATCGAAAAATCGTGCGGAAATAGTGTGCAACAAGAAGACAGTTCATATACCTTTAGCCAATAAGAAGGTCCTTACTGTCCAAGGCAAAACAAGAAATACCAAAATAAGCATTATCCCTAGCATTAGGACCCTGAAGTGTTGACAGAGAGGGAGCCAAAGGAAAAGAGGCTTGAAAATATTCTTATTATTTATGGTTACTCCAAAGTTTTTCCAGAACACTTACCTGAACTCCCAACATCGAGGCAAGTCAAATTCAAAAATCGGCCTAGTATCAGGTGCGGTACCAGTGGCTCGAGCACCATGCCGATTAGCCCCATCAAGAGTGTAAGAATCGTCCAACCAACCATAGGAGCTCTTAGATAAAAGGTTTATCAAACCGAGTTCCTCGCTTTGGAGGAGCTCTAGTTTTGTTTATAAAGAAGAAGGATGGAACCTTCAGAATGTGCATCAATTACTGAGAGCTAAATAAACTAAGAGAGTCGATATCCGCTCACAAGGATCAATGACTTGTTTGACAAAATTCCAAGAATTAAGCTTATATTCGAAGATCGACCTAAGGTCTGGTTATCATCAGGTTAGAGTTCACAAGAAACATAGTCCAAAGACAGCCTTCTGATTCCGTTACGGTCATCATAAATTCCTATTAATGCCATTTGAATTAACCAGTGCCCCAACGGTATTCATGGACCTCATAAATCAGGTGTGCAAACCTTATCTAGGCAAATTCGTGAGTGTATTCATGAATGACATCTTAATCTACTCACAAAACAAGGAGGAGCACGAGCAAACACTTAAGACTGATTCTAGAGTTGTTGAAGAAAGAACAACTATATGCCAAGCTTTCTAAGTTTGACTTTTGGCTAAGATAGGTAAGATTTCTCGCGCACGTGATCAATAGTAAAGGGATCCAAGTCGACCCCACAAAGATCGAGGCTATCATGAATTGGTCAACCCTTAGAACCCCATAGAGATACGACAGTCCTTAAGACTCGCCACTTATTATTGGCAATTATTAAAAATTTCTCAAGGTTCACCGGAGCTCTAACAAAACTGACCCGAAAAGACATTAAGTATGATTGGGGCGAGGATCAGGAGACATCATATCAGTTAATAAAGCCCAATCTGTGTAGCGCGCTTATTTTATCCAAGAGAAAGAAGAAATTTGTAGATTACTGTGACGCTTCACATAATGGGTTGATATAGAAAGATAGGGTCATAGTTTATACTTTATGAAAACTTAAGGTTCACTAGATGAATTACACAACGCATGATCTAGATCTTGGAGCAATAGTCTTTATCCTTAAGACTTGAAGACATTAGTTGTACGGTAAGAAGTGTACTACATACCATAAGAGCCTCCAACACATCTTGAACCAGAAAGAGTTAAATATGAGGTAACATCATTGATGGAGCTAATAAGTGATTGCAACTGTGAAATTCGTTATAACCTGAGGAAAACTAATGTGGTTGCAGACGCTCAGAGCCGAAAGGAACGAGCTAAGCCGTTGAGAGTACAAGCCCTAGTTATAACCATTCAACCAAACCTTCCTCCCTTAGTTCATGATGCACAAGTAGAAGTTGTTAAGGAGGAAAATATGAAAAATGAAGCCCTGCACGGAATGGATAAATAGTTTGGGATAAGGGCTAATGGAAATCGATACTTCATGAATAGAGTCTGGTTACCCTGTTTTGGTGGTGTAAGAAAGCCAATTATAGATGACGGACAATGATCAAGATATGCCGTCCACCCGAGATCCGATAATATGTATCATGACCTCAAGGAGCTATACTGGTGGCCTAACATGAAGGCTGGCGTTGCCACATATGTCAACAAATTCCTAACATGCTCTAAAGTTAAGATAAAACATCAGAAACCATTTGGGTAATAGTCGACTGCCTAAAAAAATCCGCACATTCCTACCAATCAAGAAGAACAACAGGATGAATAAGCTACTCCAAACGTACCTCAAGGAAGTCGTCTCCAGACACGGAGTGCATCTTTCAATCATTTCGGATACGGATAGCAGATTTACATCTAGATTTTTGGCAATCGATTACAGCAAGCTTTGGGTACAAACTTGGACATGAGTACCACATATCACCCTCAGACCGATGGTCAGAATGAAAGAACGATTCAAACCCTAGAACTTATGTTAAGAGCCTGTGTAATGGATTTTGGGAAGTGTTGGGATACTCAATTGCCTTAGTGGAATTATCGTACAACAATAGCTATCACTTGAGCATTAAAGCTGCTCTGTTTGAGGCACTGTACGGACAAAAATGTCGATCGCCCCTTGGCTGGGCCAAAGTCAGGGATAGTCAAGTCATTGGCCCAGAAATCATACTTGAGACCACCAAAAAGATAGTACGACTAAAAGTTGTCCACGATCGTCAAAAAAGCTATGTAGACGTAAGGAGAAAATCCCCTGAGTTCCAATTAGGAGAAAGGGTACTGATGAAAGTCTCGCCATGGAAGGGCGTGGTACGATTTGGGAAACAAGGGAAACTGAATCCTCGTACATTGGACAATTCAAAGTCTTAAAGAGAATTGGACTAGTAGCTTATCGTTTAGAGCTACCACCAGAGCTTAGCAGCGTGCGCAATATCTTCCACGTATCGAATCTGAAGAAGTGTTTGTTAGATAAGACTGATAAACTTTGCTTCATCAAAGAGCCGGTAGAAATCATGGACCGTAAGGTCAAAGGATTGAAGCACAGTCGTATACCTATCCTGAAGGTAAGATGGAATTCTAGACATGGACCAGAATTCACTTAGGCATGCAAAGACCAGTTTAAGCAAAGATACCCTCAAGTATTCTTAAGTAACAAGACCACTGAGGAAAGAAGAAAAAAATTTCGGGACAAAATTCCCTTAACAAGGGGAGACTGTAACATCCGACACTAAACCAGGTTAGCAACTATGACTTAATCAGTATTTACTAGCCATTTATAACCTAATCATTGATGATTAGCAATTAATCAAAGTGATTAACAAGGTTCATGAAGAAATTCAACTCAATTAGAATCAAATTCATCGGTGCGATAAAAAGGTAAATCACTTAATCCGATCGATTTACGATATGATGGATTAATGCAACTAAGTAAATAATTAAATTATGATTAGTGACACTAATCATACACTAATACAATTACTTAACATTAATTATGCAAGACTAAAACAATTGATTAAAACAATGCATCCAAAAGTATTTATGAATTTACAAGAAAAGGGAAATACAAGAATACATTTCTAAATACTTTTATACAAAAAAA
>JAANYP010005703.1:0-100193 GCA_020465985.1 Centrapalus pauciflorus | reverse complement strand
TGCCCAAGCTGCTCACCAGTGTAGAGCAGCGTAGACAGTTTATGTCCAGCCTGTTCAGCAGACAGAGCAGCTTGGACAAACTGTCTTAGTTGCAACACATGCAACACATAGAACAGCTTATGACTGATATTGCAAATCATTTTCAGGCTTCAATAAGGCATATAACAGGCCTTAAATTCAACCTTCAAATGCATCAACAGGTTTGACTATAAATCTCCCCCTCAGATGTAGAACAGGTTTGACTGAGGCCTTTTTGTGCCTAACAGTCTTCCGTTTATTAATTTTATAAATCTGACATTTAGTGGGGATGGATAGATTCCCCGACTTTCGATTTGGTTGTAATAATTAAATATCAAGTTTAACGTACTGTGAATGATGTGATTTAGGTTTATATTTGCACATTGAAAATTGAAGTTTAATCTTAGAGAACTTTTATCATATTGCTTTCGAGGTTTATGATGTACATATTAGTAATTACGCCACGTTATTGGAACGGGGTGTTTCATTTGCTTATGTATCATTGATCACCTAACTTAAGTATTATTTCTATTTCGGTGAACGCCCTCAGCTTCGACGAACACCCCTTTGACAAACACCTAGAATCGAAGCTGAGAATTTGAGGCTTTAGGAACATGATGCAACATCAGATGAACAACAGAACAAAAATTGAACACTAACACATAAACCATGAATCAGAACCTGAAGAAATCTGACGAATGATTTGAAATCCAGATTTGGTGAAGGGCGGGATTGAGACGACGAATCTTCACCAAAGGCTTCGTGATGAATCATAAACATAATGTGATAAAGAATCTAATGAGAAATCGAGATCCAGATCGCTTCTTGATTAATTTCATGAACAAAACGGTGAACCATACGAACCATAAATCCATGTTTCAGGCGATGAGATTTAGCGCGGTTTGCCCTCATTCTGCAACCATTATTAGTCTCCTCTCATTTAAAGGTTGAATATGTGAAATACTGCCATAGATTTATTGTATCTGAAAATGGTTTTTGATTTATTTTGGTTTATTGAACTTGAAGGGGTTGGGCTTGAACTTGAACATGTTCTTTGATCTTTGAGAGAGAGAGAGAGAGAGAGAGAGAGAGAGAGAGAGAGAGAGAGAGAGAGAGAGAGAGAGATTTGTTATTCATCACAAGTTTCTTGATTGGGTATGTTGAAAATTCTTGGATTTATCCTCTTAATATCTAGCAAAATGTTCATTATTTGTCATGTGCCTTGCTTTCTAGAACGGGTGGGATCGAACATGGATTTTCTTCTTTAATTTTTAGGTTTTGTAACAGGTATGATCTTCTTTAATTTTTATTTATTTTGATTAGTTTACTGAAATCGATTTGGTTTGCTTTTTATTTGGTTTAATATTTGAAAATTTCCATATTAAAGGTTTGCGAGAGCACGTTGCATGACCCATGAGTCTGATCTTGTTATAGATGAGCCCAAGCCCTTTAGGGCTTTTATATAATATTGTATCCGATTTATAGTGATGAATAATACAAGCATCCTCAATTGCCGACAACTATTGTACAGCCCGTGTCAATGTTTTTCTTACGACCCTAATTTTTTTCACCCAATGAAAGAATGGGTAGTTTTAGCGTGATGTTTGTTTTTGAGTTACGAGGCCGCTTATTTATTTATTGAGTTTGCAAAAACCAAATAATCAATGGGTTGCTTTTTACGGTTAATATTGAAAAACCTAATTAACTTCTCTTATTTTTGTAATTAAGTCCTTAAGTTTTTTTTTCTAATTATTTGAAGTTCCTAAACTACTATTATTATAATCTTGTAGGATTATATATATATATATATATATATATATATATATATATATATATATATATATATATATATATATATATATAGGATTATATAGGATTATATATATAATCTTGTAGTTAACAAAAAATATACACAACTAACTAATTACATCGTGAAAAAAAATATAACTCAGATTCTAAACTAAATATAAAAATTAAAGTATACTAAACAAACAATAGTTATAAAACGAATGCAAACTTGAAAAAAATTAGAAACTAATGTATTAGAAAACAAAAAATACATATATACTAGATTTAAGAAAAAACAAAATGTGATGCAACTATAAAGTTCGAAAAGAAAAAGAAAAAAAGAACATAATATTTTATCAGTTAATTGTATATAGAATACTGTAGAAAATAAACCAGTAAGAAAATATAATAAGACGATACGATTTGATTACAAACGAGCAAAAACATAATACAACTTTTTTTATTTTTATTTTTGATGTTAATTTGTTTTAGTTTGAATAATTTATATAAAATTATTAAAAGGGGTATGATATTTTTAATTTAAGTTGGATAAATATGATATTTTGAAGTTTAGTTGAATGAATAAATGGGTAAGGGTATAATGGTCATTAATTAATAAGCAATATTAATTATGAGTCTTAAATGTTTTAAAAATAATTAAATTAATGAGTTTGGGTATATATGATATTAATGATGTTTAAGATGGATATATGTGATATTAATAATTAAAATTGGGTATATATGATATTATGATGTTTAGAAGGGATATATGATATTAAAATTTTAGGTTGGGTATATATGATATTATGAAGTTTAGGAGGGGTATATATGAAATTCTCCCTAGTTTATAATACAACCAAAATAAAATAATTCATGTAAATTGTCACACCACGTTACCCCGGTTGGAAACGAAGCGTGACGTCGCGGAAGCGTAACCATAATCATAACGAACGACCACTATATGTGTGAAATTAAGTTTCTACCAATCAATCAACAATATGAAATAATCAAGAACAATAAAAGGAATTAACACTGACCGAATGATTATATTGAAGAACTGATGATTACAAAATGATGATTGAGAATATTCGTGAACAGTAGCTTCTTTCTCTGAATTGAATGCGTACAAAATGATAACTGTCAGATCTATATTAAAATAGAAAGTCAAAGATGCTATTTATACAATTTTACTAACTATCAAGGAAATACAAAATAGCCCCTAGACTTTGATTTCATCAACTAACACATATCCTAACATTCTCCCCCTTTGATGAAAATAGCAAAGTCGTTAAATCGATAAGCTCAGCTTTTGTTCAAATCTCCTAATACTTTTACGATCAGAAAGTCTCCATTCAATCTTCGAAATAAATTCAACCATGAGTCTTCGGTCGTTAACAGATAAAGCTCCTTTCTTCGTCTTTCTTTTCTGATCTGCTGCAAGCTTACCTTTTAAACTACTTAAAACTTTAATCAAAGTTCCATCTGAAAACTTGTTCAGCTCTACACTCCTCATTGCTCTTAACTTCTCATTCCGATCTTTATATATGACTGCTGGATGCTTCACGATGATCAATTGAAATTCTTTCAGCTCACCAGCAAATTTGATATCTCTGTGAGGTGCTGTCATGTTGATCTTCCTCATGCCTCTTTCAACCCCTATCTGTAGATCTTGCACTGACATCAATACCAACTTGGTATGCATGAAGTGAAACAGTGTCTTAAGCGCGAATCTACAATGTTCATTTCTTTTGTTTCTGCACAATACATCAAAAAGATCTTCAATATCTACCAAGTGCGTGTTGAACATATCAGCTTCAGTGAACACATAAGTATTTCCATCTGATCTAGTGACTGTGAACTTTGGATAAAAAATCTTGACAAATCTTTCTTTTTCAATCTTCACCAGGTCAACTATTCTGAATTCACTCTTGACCTTTTCAATCTCCTGTGTTTTGTTTCTCAGAAAACTGGCATAGTTAACCAGATTAGGCATGTTCGGCTCTAGAACTCTAAACAACTTGTGGAATGAACATGGAGCTTGTTTCTTGCAAAAGATCCGTTTCTCCAGAATATCTTCAATATACGGCATCTTGTTCCTTTTTCTAATAAACTCCGCAGATCTATTCTCTGGAAGCTCAAGCTTTTTCACCTTCTTCTTGCTGATCTCATCCTTATTCAACAATGTCAGCATATCTTGTATCTCCCTCTGAACCACTTGTTGAGCTTCAAATCTAAGTCTATGTTGTTTCTTAGATTCATCGGCAAGCACATACTCGTTGAAAAACCTATCCATCACTTCAACCTCATTCAGCACAACCTTTTCTTTAGCCACACTGCTCTCAACTTGAAACTCTTCAAATTCCTCTTTAACTTGTACAACCACCTCAGGCTTTTCAACCGTTGGTGTAGATTCAGCATCCTTCAAAATTTCCTCAACTAACCCTTCCTCCTCCTCAATCCTTTCAGCTCTGAAATCAACATCAGTCAAAGCAATTATATCATCATCTTCTGATACTTCAATATACTCCTCCCTCTCTTCTCCTATACCTTGAATATTTATCTCATGACTCTTCTCTTGAACGTCTTCATCTGAATCAATATACTCAACAAAGTGATAAATATCAGACTGAATGTTCAAAGGAACTGGAACATCTTCATGAAGAATCAATCTCAGCTCTCTCTGTTCACCAGCTGATTCTTTAGAGCCCCCAGCTTCTCTCTCCTGAACTTCCGGCTCCTTTTCTGGATATGTTATCATTAATATCCCAGGCGTTGGTTCATCAAGCTTTCTCCTCTTCTCCCCCTCATGAGGAGCATCATCGGAGTCCTCATCATGCTCATCATGTTTCCTCTTATATGAGGAAGCTTGATCCTTGCATGTTTCTTCTACTGCAGCCACCCTTTCTGAGAGATTACCTAACGCGGTTATCACAGTACTTTCCAAGCTGATCATGCGTACGCTCATCTCATCAAACTGTTCAAAGACAAAGTCCTTCAATTCTTCCTTTAATTCTTCAATGGCTTGTTTTGACTCAGATTGCTTAACCAATTCCTCTGCAACATCCTTCCCCTTTAAAAACTTCTGAATGTTAGACATCTGGGCCATTACCTCAGCTAATTGATTAGATACATGCGTATTTACTCCAGACACAGCTTCATTCAAAGCACTTGTCAATGTTGATCCAGTAACAAATGAGGATAATGTCACCACTGGGTCATGTAGACTTCCAGTTGTCACAGCAGTTGAACTTGTATAAAGTACTTCTGTGTGGCCAGTGCTCAGAGTTGGTACAGTTGTTTCTCTGACTGGACTTCCACCCTCTTCAAGTGACGGAGCAACAAATGCTTCCGTTACTGAGGATGTTCCAGTGGGAACACGAAGTTCAACCACACTAACTTCAACAAATGAAGATGACTCGAGTGTCCTAAGCTGTATAGGAGCTAGACTTAGTGATTGAAAAGAAGTCGTACACACGGGCAATTGTGCACTTGTTTCAATATCCATTAAGTCCAAATGACTTTCGGATAGATTGTATGGTTCATCCCTGTGTTCAATTTTAACAGTCTCCTGTTGAGAGGAGACTGAGTGGATAGGTGGGTGTGCAATTGTCAGTGGGATACTGACTTGTTCAATGCTAACTCTCATAGGAGAGCTAACAGTAGATGTGGTTAATTCCCGGCTTTCTAGGGTAATGGTATCCCTCACACTCCCTTCAGCAATTTGTACAATATCTATCATCATTCCACCTCCCTCATGATGATCACCTCCATCATCACCATCATCATCATCATCACCTTCTCCTCTTCTTCTTGAATATCTGACAACGTTCTCTCAGAATCTAATTTTTCAGCTTCTTCCTCACTACCCCTTACACTAACATCTCCCTCACTCTCCGAATGGGCAACCTGAACTTCAGCCCCTTGCTGAGGTTCCTCTATTCTTAAAGCTCCTGGGCTAAGAGATCCCGGTTCCTGGGTCTCTATCGGAGCATGATCTATCCTATATAATCTCACATTCTCACTCTCTTGATCCGCATATTTAAGCAAAGACTCTGGAATTGGCATAATGTTTGCATTTGGGTAGTCCGGCACTTCGTGTAAGCTCATCATAACATAATCCGGACATCGCAGAGAATTGGCTCGCTTTGGAATATTTTCATTAGCACGAAGAATCACTCGGATAAGAATCTGTATGAATCTCTGAAGCGGAACAAATTTTCTTGCTCTATTTGTAGTTTTTGCAAGAACAATCTCTTTCAAATCCTCCCATATGCACTGAGCATAATCATAATGCTTGTTGAATGCTATCCCATGAAATATCCTCAAGCAATGAATGCTGCATCTGTCAATCCCTGTGTGCTTTGAAGTCATACACCTATTTATGATTCCAAAGAGTGTATACCATTCTCCATTTAAACCATTCCTATGAAACTTTGAGCTCTTCGGTAGTGGCTTTGAGTAGCCCAAGCAGATTAAATCATGTACCAGCTCCTCATCTGAAACACAGTCTTCAAAGTCAGCCAACTCTGGGAAGTTAACTGTGTCGATACGTCTAGGAAGAAATAGATTGTGACGAAGTCTGGCGAGAGTGATTTTTGTCTTGAACTGGTCTATTGTCACTTTAAAGTGATGATTGCCGTCAGCAGGAACAAATTTGACAGTGTGCCAAAATTGTTGTAGATACACTTGTGGAATAGACGGTTTGTGTTGAAGCAGATAACCTAATGGATGGCCTTTTAGAATGTCAACAATGATAGGATGACTAACTTTAATAACCTTGGTATCTAGACGATGGTTATTATCTCAGAAAGGAAGACAATGTTTAGGTTTTACTAACTGGTTATCTGGGATAATGTTTGATTGTGATGGACGGGCAACTGAAGTAGACCGAACAGGGGTAGATACAAGGGTATGATTTGATGATGAATGGGAGTCAGAGGAATTAGAGTTCTGAGATTGTACTGGAGATGCCATTTGAACACCTATAAAAATAAGAACATCATGTTAGTCAGTTCATGTACACAAATGACAACCTTCAAAATGTAGAAAAATTGTAACATTTTATCAGAAATTGTAAAAACTTGTGATTTTCTTTTTAAGGCATCGGGATTCCGGACAATAATAGATAATTATTGCAAGGACTCCAGAGTCAATCGTTTAGAGACCAATGTTAGAAAAACACAAACTTATAACAATTTCTTAAAAAATGTGACATTTTTCTTAAATCATAAAAAATTCCACACTTAGAAAAATTTTCTGTTGAAACTCGAATAAAACTACACAACTCGAATGACTCTTGAACAATGTCGAATAAGCCTATGCACAACTCGAATAAGCCTATACACAACTCGAATGATGTATACATGAAACTCGAATAAGCCTCTATAAAACTCGAATGACATATACATGAAACTCGAATAAACAATGTCACAACTCGAATGAGTCTTGAAAATTCTCGAATGAAAAACATGTTAAACTCGAATGATATATGTACTAAACTCGAATGGAACATTAAAATCTACCACTCAACTCGAATGATTCAGTCATTTTATCGATAAGAACATTGTCCCAACTTGAATAAGCTTTAAGCAATTATGTTCTGAAAATTTTCTAAGTGTTACACACACACTTGTCAACTCACATAAAACACAAATGTTTCTCGAATATTATTGCTCTTAACTCGATGCAACTCGAATGACATATGATGCAACTCGAATGCCTTATGATGCAACTCGAATGACTTATGATGCAACTCGAATGACTCTTATTGCAACTCGAATGACTCTTTTGATCGAGAAATACCATTTTATTTTATTACAAGTCCAATACTCACTGATTTGATGAATTTAAGTTCAGGGATCATTTTCAGTCTTTTAAAACATGTAACCCCCTCGAAAATGTATTTTAAACACTTTTGTTTTACTGAACTTTGAACAAAAACACCTTTAAAGTTGTTAAAAATTCAAATTTCAGGTTATTTATGAACTCGAAACTGTTTCATTAGAAAAATCAATGATTCTGTTTGTGTGATGTAAAAATGACTTATGAAACTTCAGATTCATGGTCATAATACCAATACGAACTTCACCACACAATTAATTGCAATTTCATGAACCAACAGTATAAATCTCCATTAACGCTCAAGAACATAAACAAAAAAAAAATACGAACACATAGTTTCAAACAACTCACACTGAACATTTATACTAAAAATAAAAACAATCAAACTGAAATAAAAAAAAATAAGAACTTTTACTCACAATTTTAATGAAAAGATGTCGGTTGTGGGTTTGAGGTTTCTTTGAAGTGAAGAAATCTTGTTGGAGAAGATGAAGTAATAGATTTTCCGGAAAAATGATTTGAATTTGAAAATTCAAATTTATAGTCAAACTTGAAAACACCCGGCCCATTTGAATTTTTTTTTCAATTTTGAAATCACCCGGCCCATCATCTAAACCAAATTAACCCACCAATTATCTTTTCAATCAAATATTGTGTCTAAGAAGAAAAAAAAATTTACAAATATCAAGATAAAATTTGAATTTCAAAAAAAAAATTTTTTAACACCACACAAAACAAAACAAAACAAACAAAAAAAATTTTAAAATGTACTTAAAAAAAATATACACACTTAAAAAGAATTTTGCACATAAAACAAAAAAAACAAATTGAAAACACAAAAAAAAAATTAAAAAAATTAAAACTATTAACAATACTCATTTGCTCCCCCTTGAAGTTCTGAAAGTTGCTCCCCCTCAAATATATATTCATTTTCTCAGCTCTGCTCCCCCTACAAAATAACAGATAATTTTTATCAGATTTACTCAAAATCAGATAAATTTCTTTTCTGCTCCCCCTGCACATGACAATCCAGATCTTGTTAAATTCTAAAGAATATAAACTTTTTATGATTCATGAATTTAACATCAGATACAAATCACTAAAAAATTGAAAATTTTAAAATTATATTTTGAAACTACTGAATTATTAAATCTTAACAATTCAACATACCTAATTTGTATACCAAAAAATTAAACCGCTTTTCATCTAACGCTTTGGTAAACAAATCAGCTAGTTGATATTCAGTAAGTACAAAATATAATTCGATATTTCCATTTTCTACATGATCTTTTATGAAATGATACCGAATGTCAATGTGTTTTGTTTTTGAATGTTGCACCGGATTTGATGCAATAGCTATTGCGCTCTGAGAATCACAATATATTGGAATTTTCTTTGGTGTAAACCCGTAATCACGCAGTTGGCTCTTCATCCACAACACCTGACAACAGCAGGAAGACACAGCAACGTACTCTGCTTCAGCTGTAGACAATGAAACACAATGTTGTTTCTTGGATGACCAACATACGGGTTTGTCACCTAAGAACTGTACTGCTCCAGACGTACTCTTTCTGTCCATCTTATCACCTGCATGATCAGCGTCAGAAAAAGCAGTCAGATTAAATGAAGATTCTCTAGGATACCACAAACCAAGATTTGGAGTTCCTTTGAGATATCTTAAAATTCGTTTTGCAGCTGTTAAGTGTGATTCTTTAGGATTTGCGTGATATCTAGCACATACACATGTAGCAAACATAATATCTGGTCTACTAGCTGTTAAATACGTTAATGACCCAATTATACCTCGATAATGAGTTACATCTACAGGTTTCCCTGAGATGTCCGCATCGAGTTTTGACTTTGAATCCGGAGCCATGAGAGTTTTCATAGGAGTACTATTGACCATGTTAAATTTCTTTAACATGTCTTGTATATATTTTGACTAATTGATAAAAATTTCATCAGTTAATTGTTTTACTTGTAATCCTAAGAAAAAATTTATTTCCCCCATCATGCTCATTTCGAATTTTTGAGACATTAAAAATGCGAATTTCTTACAAAATTCTGGATTTGTAGACCCAAATATTATATCGTCTACATATATTTGTATAACTATGATATCTGACCCCTGACGTTTTATAAACAGGGTTGTGTCAACTGCACCTTTTGTAAATCCACATCTCAACAGATATGTTGAAAGTGCATCATACCAAGCACGAGGTGCTTGTTTAAGGCCATACAGTGACTTATCTAAAATATATACATGATCAGGTTTCGAAGGATCAGTAAACCCTTCGGGCTGATATGTATATACTTCATCTGTTAGCTCCCCGTTTAAAAACGCAGTTTTAAGATCCATTTGATATACTGTAAAATTTTTATGAGCGGCAAAAGCTAAAAACATTCTAATAGCTTCAATTCGTGCAACTGGTGCGAATGTTTCATCATAATCAATCCCTTCTTGTTGGCTGTATCCTTTGGCCACGAGACGAGCTTTATTTCGAATGATGACACCATTTTCATCTTTCTTGTTTTTGAAGATCCATTTCGTGCTTATAATGGATTTGTCTTTTGGGCGCTCAACAAGTCTCCAGACCTTTAACCGTTCGAACTGGTTCAGTTCTTCTTGCATCGCCACAATCCAATCAGCGTCCAGAAGAGCTTCTTTTACATTATTGGGCTCTATTTTACTTAAAAAATTTGAAAATAAGCATTAATTAATAGTTGCCCTTCTGGTTTGGACTGACGCGGATGGATCACCAATGATGTTTTCTATTAGGTGATTTCTTGTCCACTTAACAGTATGTGGAAACGGTTCTATTGGGTCTTGGTTGGGATTGAGATCTAGATATGGTTCGGGAGTTACTTCAGATGTTGTAGGTGGGACATCTGAGGTAGGAGCTTCTGAATGTTCAGAAGTAACAGGGGTTTCAGAAGAATATGGAGGTTCAATTGGTTGTACAATCTCAGTAGTTGACTGCACATTTGCTGTTGAGGCTTCTCCAGTTTCTTCTGAACCTTGTTGTTGAGAAAGATCAGAGACTATGACTGGATCTTCAGTAATCCTGTCAGGCACCAAATTTTGAACATTAGTTTTGGCTTTTCAAAATAGTCTTCATACAAATTCTCAAACAACTTATGTAATTCTGAGTGTTCAGCATTTTGTTCAGTTGACTCCAATGAAGTCTGCATATTAGGTTCGGGACCTGAATTGGTGTGTTCAGAAGCCATTACCACTCCTTCGTCGAATTTGACATTCACGCTCTCGTTGACTGTCTTGGTTCTCTTGTTGTACACTCGGAGGGCAACCGACTCCTTTGAATACCCGATGAAAATTCCTTCATCTGCCTTTTGATTAAACTTTCCAAGATTGTCTTTATCGTTTAGAATAAAGCATCTGCAACCAAAGACATGGAAAAATTTAATATTAGGTATTCGTTTATTAATCAGTTCATAAGGAGTCTTTCCAAATCTCTTATTTATTATTGAACGATTTTGTGTGAAACAAGCTGTTGCAACTGCTTCTGCCCACAAGTATAACGGTAAATTGGAATGAGCCAACATCGTCCTAGCTGATTCCACTAGTATCCGATTTCTTCTTTCAACGACATCGTTTTGTTGTGGAGTTCGAGCAGCTAAAAACTGATGTGTAATTCCTATTGAATTCAAGAATGAGTCAAGTGATTTGTTCTTGAACTCTGTTCCGTTGTCTGAGCGGATTGTTTGAATTGTGAGTTGCAACTTTACTTGAAGTTTCCGGATGAAGTCTATGATCGTTTCGGTTGCATCTGATTTGGATCTCAGGAAGAAAACCCACGTGTATCGTGAATAGTCATCAACTATCACCAATACATATCGTTTCTTATTTATGCTTTGTACTCTCATTGGTCCACACAAATCCATATGCAATAATTCCAGTGCTCTTGTGAATGAGTGTTCTGTTTTGGATTTGTGTGTGGCTCTTGTCATCTTTCCTTTTTCACATGCCGCACATAACTGCTCTTTTTGGAATTTGAGCGTCGGCAGCCCTTTAACTAACTCTCCTTTTGCTAGGTTGGTTAATTCATTGAAGTTCAGATGTGAAAGGCGATGATGCCACATCCATGTTGTTTTAGATGTAGCTTTTGACAATAAGCAGACATATTTCTTCAGATTAATCGAGGCTAAATCAATGGAGTACAAATTTGTTTTCCTGTTGCCTGCCAAAATTTCTTTTCCTTCTCCGGATCTGATGCTGCACCGATTGGCTTTGAAATTGCCTTCTAACCCTTTATCACACAACTGTCCAATACTAAACAGATTGTGTCCAAGACCATCAACATAGAAGACCTTTTGGATGGTGATTTTGTCGTATTTGAGACTTCCGTATCCTTTGATCGGACAAAACTGATCATTTCCAAATCTGACCGTCCCACAGAACTTTTCTACAAAGTTCGTGAGTGTGTCTCGTTGTCCGGTCATATGCTTGGAGCATCCGGAGTCAAGGTACCAGACATGGTTTACCTATAAAACGAAGTAGCACATGAGGTACCCACTTGTAGTTGGGTACTTTTGTTTTAGGTAAATCATGCACAGTTTTATTTGTTTTTCTAACAGATATGGCTTTTAGCTTATCATTTGAAGTTATTTTAGGTACCCACTTTTGAACTGTTCTTTTAGGTATCCATTTTTGTACAATTCGCGGTGGAATTGTTTTTGAAATAATTTTCTTTGGAACCTTTTTCTGTTCATAAAATGGGTCCTTTTTCTTCGGTTGCCATACGAGCTTATTATATTTAACAATTGCAGGCTTACAACCATAAGAATTCAAAGCAATTAAGTCCGTTTTTGAAAACTTTATACAATAATTATTAACAAGATTATTATTATTACAGACAGAATGTTCAATTTTGCTATTTCTATCTGTAACATTTTTGTCCTTTACGCGCCACTCTTGTGTTTATACTCTTGTTTTTCTGTTCTCTTTTCTTCTTTCTCCAAACTTGTTTTCTTGAACCGTTCACAAGAATATCTGACATAAAAGAAGTATGAGTATTAGTAGTTTTAGATACCCGTTTCTTCTGTAAATTCTTCATACCTTTTGAAGATTGAACTTTACGTGCAATTGAGTCCGCTGATGAAGATGATTCACCCCTGTATAAAATTGGGGGTTTGGTTTCTGATCCCATTGCCAGAGCGTCTTTAGACATATTGATTGATCTTTGGGAAACTTGTCCAAGATCTGATGAACTCCGATTGAGATTGAAAATTTTGATCACACTTTGAAACACAGATTAGTACTGAAATCTACAACACAGTAACTTGTTAGTAGCAATAATCAACTTGACTCAGACAGTGAATAGACTTGATATATTGCAACAATCTCGATTAATGTGTGTGTCAAACTCGAATGATCTTAAGTCTTAACCTCGAATGATTTTTGAGTGAAACTCGAATGGGTATTGCGTGAAACTCGAATGAGTTTAGAGTGAAACACGATTGACTCTTGTGTAAAACTCGATTGGGTCTTTGATAAAACTCGATTGAGTCTTTGGCAAAACTCGATTGAGTCTTTGGTAAAACTCGATTGAGTCTTTGGCAAAACTCGATTGAGTCTTTGGTAAAACTCGATTGAGTTTGATCTGTAACTCGAATTTGTTTGAAAGACAACTCGAATGTGTTTACAAGATAAACTCGAATGACTCAAACTTGAATGTTTGATTAGAAACTCGAGTTTGTTTGGACACAAGGTGCAACTTGAATTTCTTTTGAAAAAACTCGAATCAACTGGTTGTCAACTCGAATATTACAAGTTGTCAACTCGAATATCAGTTATATTCAACTCGAATAACCAATATACTCAACTCGAATAATACACAGGATGTGTATATTTCGAGTTTCTTAATATTTTCAGCTTTTTCAAGTCTGAAATTCAGATTAAATCCAAATATTGCCCATTTTCACTCAAATTGTAATCGAAGGTGAGGATTTTGAATACAAACACTTTTTGTTAAACACCTTTGTGCAAAAATAGATCTAGGTTTGACTTTTTCAATGAAACAGTAACCGTTTTTACACTTTTCAAAATTTCACAAAATTGCCTAGATCTTTTTCTGTGTTTTGTGAATCAATTCAAGTTTATATTCAATTGATTCGTCTATGAATCCTTTACCTTCGATCCAATTATCACTGACAAAGATCAACAGAGTAAAAACACTTAGTGATTTTAGGGTTTTTTCGAAAAAAAAATTGCTCAAGAACAGTAAGTAGTTTCGAAATTTTCAATCTCAGATCAGAAAAATTCACCCCTAAGGCTCTGATACCAATTGTGAAATTAAGTTTCTACCAATCAATCAACAATATGAAATAATCAAGAACAATAAAAGGAATTAACACTGACCGAATGATTATATTGAAGAACTCATGATTACAAAATGATGATTGAGAATATTCGTGAACAGTAGCTTCTTTCTCTGAATTGAATGCGTACAAAATGATAACTGTCAGATCTATATTAAAATAGAAAGTCAAAGATGCTATTTAATCAAGTTTACTAACTATCAAGGAATACATAATAGCCCCTAGACTTTGATTTCATCAACTAACACATATCCTAACAATATGGACGTTTTCAAAAGTACATCGATATACCATTAAAATATAGAATTGTTTTACATAGCCTGGAATGATAAAGAATAGTTCGCACGATACAGAAATTTAAATACATAATTAAATTAATCAAAATAATGCAAATAAATCTCCGATGGTTTGAAAATGCATGCGACTCCAAAAGTACGGAAGCTTGAAAACACTTCCAATGTTGTGCACTTGACTTAATTTCCTGAAAATACATGCTAAAATACGTCAACAAAATTGTTGGTGAGCTCATAGGTTTACGCGAAAAGATCAATTGTATGGACATTATCAGATGAGTTGAATTTATAAAGCATAAATTCCATGTATGTATTACATAAACCATCATGCAACCGAAGATTAATTAAATGAGTTTGCCCTGTGCAGTATTCCCATACGTAATACCGTGTGTTGAATATATATGCATCCTCCCGTTAGCCGATTAAGACTAACCTGAATGGGGGACATGACTCCCGATAGATCTATCCACAATATATTCGCGCTTACAAATAAATGCAATTAACGGTTCATGATTTAAGGGCTGATAAAACCACATGTGTAATACATAATAGAAATGAAGTTGTTTCCGTGTCCATATGAAAACGTAGCATGTATTTTAACCCCAAAACATAACAGTGTGAAAATAGGGGCTATAAAGACTCACCGAGCTTGTGATGACAAAATATTTACGTAAAATGCAAGTTAGCGTAGATTGATGGGTGATGCAGCGGATGTGTTTAATCGAGCCCTAAATGATAATAGGGACTTAATAACTCTCATATATGATAAGATGTATGTGTGTATATATATATATATATATATATATATATATATATATATATATATATATATATATATATATATATTTTTCCAACTTTTCGAAGGTTTTTCGGCCGACTTTGAGGCTGTTTTTGACCAAGCTCCAAAACGATTTAGGCTTTGGTTTTCTTGGACATTAAAATACTATATACAAAGAATTTTTTAGGTCAACAATGGTCATTTTTCGAGGTCTTTAGGTTGGGGAAAAAGCTTGTTGAAAACCCTATGTTGGCCATTTTTGAGCTGTCAAACTTTCGGGTTCCCAAATAATATCTGGGGGTTCTAAACTCCATAATAAATTATGAAAACTTCCAGATTTTTAGTTAAGACATAGATCTAAATTTTGAGACAAGAATAAACTCATTTTGTTAAGCTATGAATTAGTTATGATTTTTCAAAGTTGATGCAACTTTTCTGCCGAAATTCCGTATTTCATAAACTTGAAATAACTTGTGATTCTTGTTCTTTATTCAAACACCACTTGTATAAAAGTTATAAAACACATTTATATAACTTGTTTTCATAATATTTTCACTTATATGATGTGTTTATATATTTATAAACACATTTGAAGAAAACAACTTAAAAACAAAAACTAGTAATTTATAAACTTGAGTTCTTATGAAACTTGATGTTGTTGGTGATTATATATATTATGCAATACTTATATAAACATTAATATAAGATGAAATATGTTAGTATTTACTTACTTTGAGGTATTAGAAGTATGAAATCAAGTAGAAGTTGAAATGTTGAAAGGTTGTTGCACCAAAGTCACTTGAATATTGAAGAACACTTGAAAGAACAAAAGTTGAACAATCTTTTTGTTGTGTGAGGCCCTTGGCCATTTTTTAGAGGGAAAAAAGAAGGAGTTTTTGGCTTTTAAAATGTGTGGAAATGAATGGAAAGAACACCTATTTATAGAGGAGAAAAAGATCTTGAAATGATGGTGAAAATGGAGGTTGAGTGTGAGATCTTGGATGAATTGAAAGGAAGAGATGTGATTGTGATTGTGTATGGAGTTGAGTATTAAAAAAATAAAGTCAAAAGCTACATTTGTACTACCTATGGGCCAGATTTTGATGATGTATTTATGATGTATTTTCAAATTTTTCTTTTGTATAAAAGTATTTCAAAATGTATTCTAGTATTTCCCTTTTTATGTAAATTCATAAATACTTTTGAATGATTTTGTTTAATGAATTGTTTTAGTCTTGCATAATTAATGTGAAGTAAGTGTATTAGTGTATGATTAGTGTCACTAATCACAATTTAATTATGTACTTAGTTGAATTAATCCTTCATATCGTAAATCGATTGGATTAATTGATTTCCCGATTCATCGCACCGATGAATTTGATTCTAATTGAGTTGAATTTCCTGATGAACATTGTTAATCACTTTGATTAATTGCTAATGACCATTTATTAGGTTATAATTGGCTATTAAATACTGATTAGGTCATAGTTGCTAACCTGGTTTAATGCCGGATGTTACATAAATAGCTTATAAAACATGTAAAATAAATTAACATAAGATAACTCAACAATATAAAAGTTATATATGTGGATAATCAATAATTTATATAGAATATAGTGAATAATTTACATCTATATATATTAATAAAAGAAAACAATTTTTGACATGTGTCACTTTCTAAAGTAATTATTTTTTTCATTTTTCCGTTTTTTTTTCTAATTTAAAACATGGCTATAATTATATTAATTCAATAAAAAGTAAATAAAATTTGTTTTTGATTTGTTTCCTAATTTATGAGACTCAATTAATCAACAAAATTAATTATATTAACAGTAATTTCTTGATGAAATATCTTACAATTAAAACCTATATTTATATCTACGTATATTAATAAAAAGCCTTTATCATCATGTGTCATCATAAAAGTACATAATAATTTTTTCACGTTCATTTTTTTATTAAATTAACCAATTATATTAGACTAAGAGATCGTGAATAAATACATTGAATTTTTCAAAGGCTATTTCCGTTTGATTTCATATCATCATTTTCAATTGCATATTTTATATTAATTCAATAACAATTGTAATTCAAATTATATTATTTCATTATTAATATGCTTTTGTTGTCTTTATAATAATGGTTTTAATAGTTATTTATGTTTTAAGATAATAATCATTCATAAAATATACCCCATGTAATACATGGGTTAACAAACTAGTTATAAATATACATAAATAAAATACTTCATATCTATCTATACTATTAATTGAGGGTTATTACCGGAAGGACGAAACCCAATCTCACACACATACATACACACATAAGTAGACACACACACACACACACATATATAATTGGGTTCAAATGTGTACCGCTTTGCAAACCGACTAATCTCAGAGTAACCCTCCACTTTGCAGATAGCTCGGAGTTTGTAACATCCCTTAAAATATATCTCATCTTGAATCTCACACACACACACACACACACACACACACTTTCTCTCTCTCTCTCTCTCTCTCTCTCCCTCTCTCTCTCTGTCTCTCTGTCTCTCTCTCTCTCTCTCTCTACACATACACAAACTCTCGACACTCTCTTTCTCTAAAATCAACACTTAAATTGTTGAATGCAATTGAAGATTGTTGATTAAATTGTTCATGTTTCTGAACAAGAATTGAGCAACAATTTGAGGTCATTATATATCATTTAGACTGATGAAAATATGTAGTTTTGTCTATTCGACACTATTACATAGAACAGTGGCTGAAGTCTCTTCAATTTGGCTAAATTAGCCTTTGTTTTTATCAATTGATGTCTGGAACATGTTATAAATGTTGTATAGTGTGTTTTTCTGTTAAAATTATGTTTCAAACAGAGTTTATATCAAAATCGCTCAAGAACCTCGATGAAGGCCACGAACTCGGTACTCCGGACCCGAGTTAGTGGAAGTGGGGCAATAGTATTGAGTTATGGAACTTGGACCTTGACCTTGAGTTTGCCAAACTCAAGGTCCCTATTCTATTAAACTTACTTGTATTTACTAAACTCAAGACTTGAACCAGAAAATGTGGTGGCCTGATGTAACACCCCAAAAAATTAAGAGGTAATTAACTACTCTAATAATGTTTGGTAAAATAATAAAATAATAGTAATTATGAGATGTAGGAAAGATGTAACACCCTCTCTTTGCTCATAAAAGCCACATCATAATAACATAAGTGATAATATCGCATATAATCCATATTACACATGTCAGAGGATATTACAAATCTCGAATAATTAAAAACTTTCATATAATCATGTTTACGGTAAGGTCATCTGTTTAGTTTAGATAATCAAGCTCAGTTCAAGCTAGCATACAACAACTGACTACGAATACACATACTGAATAAATACATGAGTTATAGAAACATAGTTTCCCAAAAGATGCTATAATCATATAGTTGCTAATACAAAATCGCCAAGTAGCTCCATCTCCTACTTTGGCGGCTGCGGCTGCTATTCCCCTTTCTGACTACCTAAACATGTTAGACTCGAAAACATAAGATGGAATCTTGTGATTACGCGAGGGTTGGACTCTGCAGAATAAACACAAGATACAAGCACATAGCACATAACACACAAGACACATCTCTATCTCAATCTCTGGCAATCATCCACATATCTCAGATATGACTATAAAGGAGCATGAGATCCAGATACTTGTATAACTCAATCCCTGTTAGGATACTTCCCTGCCTAACAGACTGAACGTAGCAGTGGTTAGCAAATCACTGAAACTCAGGTTCTACCTAGCTAATAAACCCTACCGTATATATACGCTCGAATGACTGGTTAGGGACAGCCAGCCCGCGTGATCACCCATCGCGAGTAACATATTTGTTGAACTCATCACGGACTCCCAGGAACGGATCTCATCTCATGCATATGAAACACATATAATATGCACAAAATCATACCTGAGGTTCACGTCCCTGTCTCATACATTACACATATAACAACCAAAGCTACACAACTAAGACTCGTAAAATGATCACGCGGTTGGATAAGAACTCGATTACTCACCTGCCCATCTGATCAATTCACTGACCTTGTGATCCTTGATTCAGCCTGACTCACCGTTTGCTCGTCCTTGTATACAAAACGGATCCCAGACTGTTAATTCAAACCCAACAGATGCACATAACAGACTCATATACTGATCCGATAACTGAATCGGACGCCAATAGTAACCCCAAAAGGAGCCTAAAGCCCAAAACCCAATTCTGGCCCAAATTAGGTTTATCGCGGCCTCTGCTTGACCCATGACGTCCACGCTCAGGCCATCACGGTCGCGCTGACCGTCTCGGCCCACGCCCAAGGATCTCGGTCGTGCTCGACCATGCACCGCCACAGAATTCATTGCGGCCGCGCTCAGGGGATCGAGACCGTGCTCCAGGGCGAGCAGGTCTCCCCTGTTCGTTTTCATGGCTAACCAGGGGCAAGTTTTCACCCCAAACCCGACTTCCAACCTATGTAAACTCACAATATCAATATATACATACATACATATATACATACATATATATATATATATATATATCTATATATGTATATATATATATATATATATATGTATATATATCGACTACCTACAGGCTTAGAAGCTAATTCCCATGAATTTACAACATATAACATGAATTAAGCTATTCATTTGAATGTTTTCTTACCTTTTCCACTTAAGAACATGAAAGACGATGATGATGATCAACTCCAGCAACTCAATCCAGCTTCTAAGCTTCTGATTTTAGTCAATCCATACCCACAACACATACACACACTTTATTCTTCAATTTTGGAAGTGAAGGAATGCAATAGAAGGTGCACGTACACAAACCTTCAATTTTTAGTAACCCCGGTCCTAATAATCCAAACCCGATACTGTATTTGCAATATTGATATCACTTCAACCCATCTAATTTGTGATCTTATAAATATAATTATTTCACAAAAATTATAATCTAGTGCCACGTAAAACTCAATCCCGACACGTATACATCCACTAATCGAGCTATTACTCGACCAACGCAATATTAATATGTTATATATCCAATACAATAAATTCACGTACCAGGTCAAATATCGGGATGTTACAAATCCTCCCCTCTTAAAGAGATTCAATCCTGAAACCTAACTTGAACTCTGAAATAGTTGTGGATATTTGCATCTGATCTCTGACTCGGGTTCCCAAGTGGCGTTGGTACCCTTATGATGTTTCCACTGAACGAGTACTAAGACAATCTATTTATTCATCAATTTCTTCACTTTTCAGTCAGTAATGGCTTCTGGCTGCTCGACATATCTCAACTGATCATCAACAGTAATCTGAAATAATGATGCATACCGATTGTCCTTGGCCAAACACTTCCTCAGATGACTCACGTGGAATGTATCATGCACACCGGCTAACTCTGGAGGCAGTCTCATTTTATAAGACTGATCCCGGACTCTGGCAGTAATCACAAACGGCCTAATATACCGCGGACTCAGCTTACCCCGATGTCTGAATCTGATTACCCCTTTTCACGGCGATACTTTCAGCATGACTCGGTCACCCACCCTAAACTCGAGCTCTGTCAAACGACGATCGGCATAACTCTTCTGTGGACTCTGTGCGACCCTCATATGCTCACAAATTACTGCCACTTTATCACTAGTCTCTTGTAATAACTCCGGCCTACCGATAGGTTGCATACTAACCTCACCCCAACACACAGAGGTTACACACTTGCGCGCATAGAGCACCTCAAATGGAGCCATCTTAATGGTGGCATGGTAGCTGTTACTATACACAAACTCTAGTAACGGTAGATGCACGTCGCAACTACCACTGAAATCAATCGCACAAAATCGCAACATATTCTCGAGAGTCTAATTAGTGCGCTCTATCTGCCTGTCAGTCTGAGGTTTGTATGTCGTGCTCAATTGTACCCTGGTGCCCAACTCTCTCTGGAAACTTTTGCCAGAACCGTGAAGTAAACCGAGTGTCACCATCAGAAGTGATCGACTTCGGGATCCCATGTCTCGATACAGTCTCATTAATGTAAAGTCGCTCTAGTTGATGCATAGTTATAGTACCTCGTACAACTAGGAAGTGTGCACTCTTAGTCTATCCATTATCACCCAAATCATATGCCCGCGAATCGTGCATGGAAGTCTAACGATAAAATCCATCAAGATATGATACCACTTCCAATCGGGGATATTTAGTGGCTGAAGACGACTGTACGACTTCTGGTGTTCTGTCTTTACCGTCAAACAAGTCATACACTCTTAAGCCATATATCAAAGTGTAGGTCCCAAAAGATATCCCAAGTATATAGCCTTAAGCTGTAGAGGGGGGTGAATACAGATCTTTAAAAACTACACACAATTTTCTCAATGTTTGTATGTATTATCAACAAATGTTAATTACAAACGAGCTTGAATGCGGAAAGGTTCAAGCTGAGATGACAGATACAACAATATGTTTAACTAATCTAAGACTGACTTAAACTAATTACAATGAATACACTCACTAAGAATCACTCACTGTGTTTACAAGACTCTGAAGAACAGCTTGAACATAAACAGCTTAGACACTGAGCACTGTTTTATTCAAGCAGACTTGCATGCATGAAAAACTCACTTTGAATGCACGTTCACTCTTGGTTTCAGCACTTAGCTTTTTGGCTTTGTCTTTCAATCCTTGGAAATTTCTTTTTATACTCACTCAGAGGATCTAAGTGAAGCTTCTTCATTGGACGGAATGAAAAAGGAGAAGTCTTGTTGAAAAGACAACATAAACTTTTCTGCACTTTTCTGAAAAGCAGACTTGTCTTCATGTGTGCAGAACTTTTTTCTTTTCACCTTGTCTACTATTGCATTACCTTTAACCAAATAAGGAATGTCAACTTTGTGTTTTTCTTCCTTTGTAAAGGCCTATTTTGATATAAGAAAAAGGTCTGTCACCCTTTTTCAAATAACCTTTTGTCTTCATGTAGCAGAACAGCTTGGGCAGGCTGAGCAGTTCTGATTTCCACTTTGTCTTCGACTTTGTAAACTGATCTTGTAGTAAAAAACAACACATGAGGACTTGGAAACACATTCCATAAAGTGTTTAGCCTGTTCACAAAGAACAGGTTCTGTTCGCAAAGAACAGAACACTTGTAAACTGCCTAAGCTGCTCACCAGTATAGAGCAGCGTAGACAGTTTATGTCCAGCCTGTTCAGCAGACTGAACAGCTTGGGCAAAACTGCCTTTGTTGCAACACATGCAACACATAGAACAGCTTTAGGCTGATATTGCAAATCATTTTTAGGTTTCAATAAGGCATATAACAGGCCTTAAATTCAACCTTTAAAAGCATTCAACATGTTTGATTAATAATCTCCCCCTCAGATGCAGAACAGGTTTGACTGAGGCCTTTTTGTGCCTAACAATCTCCCCCTATTTGCAATAATCAGTCTAAGATGGCCTTATCAAAAGTCACTATATATTTTTACAGTACATTTGTGGAAATAAAATTACAACATCAACATAAAGTAAAAATCAGTTTATATATACACTGATTTTTTATTACATTAGAACAACACATGTTCTTAGAAAAGTACAACAGATGTACTGATGTATATTACAACTAATGTAAAAGAGAAAATTACAACATATGTAAATAAAGTACAACTAATGTACATTGGACTGTTTTTGTTAGGAGCAGATAATGGTGAGCCTGTCCAACTGATGGACAGCTTCCATTCTTCACCTACCCAGATGGTAGATGGACTTCATCACAATGGAGGGGGACCTTCAAACATCTTGTCAAGTTCTTCTCTAGTATCCTCAAGTTCTTGATTTTCACTTCTTATGATCATAAACTTGGGATCCTCAAGTTCACCTCTTTCATAACAGCCTCTGAGCTGATCCAGATAGCTGCTCTCCACCTGCTTGACTGCCTGAATGAAACTGCAAGTCTGAAGGCTACAAGTTGTCTCAGATCCACCTTGTATAGATCTGATGCTCTCTGAAAGCATTTCTTCTGAGTTAAGGGATCTACAAAAAATGCCCTCAGCTCAGGCTCTTCAATGATCTTGCCATCTTCAAACTCAATTCCACTAGGTAGGCTATGATCAACTCCTTTCATCTCAATAGCATAATCACCTTGTTCTATCAGGATGAGGAGTTGTTCCATCTCAGTGTCCTTCCTTGTCCTCCTGGCCTTTATTTTAGGTTGTGTCACATAGACACCTTCACTAACTTCTTTGGAGATCAGGCCAAGATTCTTCACTCTCTCCATCAGCTTCTTGACATATGCTCTGACAGTCTTAGCAGTTTCAGACTTAGATTCACTCAGAGCAACTGCCAGCTCAATCCATTCTCTGTATCCCATTTGATCAACGTCAGTGTTATATGTTTCTAGTTCTGGGCCTGCTACACCCATTCTGGTTATTTTCAACTTCCACTGACTGCCTTTTCTTGATATGGGCACAACTTTGACAATTGCTTCCTTGGCAAGCCTTCTATCAGCAACATCTTGAAATTTTCTTCTTGCCAGGTTGTCAAAGTGAAATTGAGCTCTTGCAGAAGGCACTGAAGTTTTGGTCACCGAGACCAGAGCACCTTTTTCCTTTTCAGCTTCCTTCTCTTCTGCTGATCCCTTAGAAGCTTCCAAAATTTTCTTTTGCACAACCAGAGAGGACATTTTAACTTTCTTTGCCTCTTGAAGTGCAAAAGACTTAGCAGCTTTGGCAGATTCTTCTTCTTTCCTTAAAGCTTCCAGGGCTTGAAGTTGTTCTTCTCTAAACTCAAAATATTTGTGCATAGGAAGACCCATTTCTTTGGCCCTGGCTTTGTGAAATCTAAGCTCTGCTGCTTTCTGCTGTTGAGGATCAGTTGCTGCTTTTTCTTTTCCATTAGCTGCTGTAGTGACAGCAGCTTCAGGACTTTCCTCCTCTTCTTCTTCTTCTAAAATCAGATGCCTCCTTCTGCTGCTTGGCCTGCCCTCAGGAATAAATTCCTCCCCCTTAGACTGAGCAGGGATTGGAGATTCAGCCTGAGTAGGCTGAGCTGCGTGGGAGGCACCCTCCAGTGTACCTGTTGAAGCTCCTACTGGTTGACCAGTGAGTATTGCAGGCACTGATTTCTCCTTAGGAGAAGAAGTTTTCTCTCCCTTAGACTTAGTCTTCGAGGCAGATGACTTCTCCCCCTTTGAAGGAGATGTACCAGCACCTTCAACACCCGGTCTGCCTGAAGACACGAAGTCATCAAGCTTGCCAGTAGTTTTGGCAGCAGGCCTGGGGCCAACAAGGCTATTCACTAAGAATGCCAAGTTGTCCTTCACCTCTGCAAGCTGGGTAAGACAGGTTTGAAGAGAAGAGGATTGGGTATCAGCAAGGGAGGTCAGCTTAACAATGTTTTCCCTATCAGAAGCTGTGAACAGTAAACTTTGAAGTTGTGCAAGATGTAATTCTAGAGAATCTTGCACATCAGCAAGGTTTAATGACACAGAATTTGATAGGGAGCCAATGAGTGTGTTCAAGCTGGCCAGAGTATTAGGAAGGGTAGAGTTGCAAGAAGTTAGGAGAGATGACAGCTGTTGAGAAATAGCTGTCATTGAGGACACAGAGTCCTGTTGTAGTGAAAGAATTGAGGATAGGGAGGTGGACACATTTTGCAGCTGTGCAGTGAGTGCAAGCAGCTGTGGAGAATTATCAGTTTGTGGAGTGGCAGGGAAGGAGTCCTTGAACAGATCAAAGAACCCCTTAAGTTGTTCAGAACAGAGTCTGAAATAAGAGAGGGTAGAGAGGTCATAGTAGTTTCTAAAGAACCAACTTTGTTAGTCAGCAGAGAAAGCTGATCCTTCAAAGGCAGGTCTTTAGGAGATGGAGGTGTATGGGTGGACTGTTTAGATTGGGTTGATGGAGAAGATGATGATGAGGCTGGTGTATGAGGATGTGATGGAGAGGGAAGAGGAACATTTGAGAGAAGCTCCATAGCCTGGGCAAAAGTAATGTGGCCCAGCTTGGAGGGGTCAAAGGGTCCCTCAGCAGCGGCTGTAGCTGCATCATCAGGAGAAGGGGTTGATGTTGGGGGCCTTTCAGATGCTGCTTGTGTTGCAACAGCCTCATGAAGGACAGTGGGTGTTCCCTCTGCAGTGCCTTGGTGTAAAAGCACCTCATCATGGGGAGAAGGAATATGCATTTCAACATCAGCAGTGGTGAAACCTGCTGATGGAGTTTGCATAGAAGGAGAAGCCTCACCAAAGGGATGGTATGATCCCTGAGGTTCATCGGCTTGGGTTGTTGGTCCCTCAGCAGCTGTTTGGTGTAGAACAACTGTATCATGGGGAGCAGAAGTTTGAGGTTGAGCTGCTGATTGGTCTATACCAGTAGTGTGGGCACCTCGTGCAGACTCAGGGTGTAAAGAAGTTTGAGTGGGGGACAGTGTGGACTCAGTATGGAGTGGAGAGGACTCCTGTCTTTCAATATTCTCAGCCTGTTGGGAGGCTGGAATAGTTGAGGTGGTTATCTCCTTTTGTACAACTTGTTCCTGTTGGGAGGAACAAGAGGGTCTAGGCTGACTCTGGGTGGACTCAGGTTGGAGTGAAGCAGTCTCCAATTGTGCTGAACCTGCTCCCAATATAGGAGAGGCAGCAGGGGTGGCTTCTCTTACAACTGAACCCTATTGGGAGGGAGCAGAGGAGGTGGTTGTTTGGGCTGGTTTCTTTTTGGAGAGTGATTTTCGTTGGTAGTGGATGGATGAAGTGGGTGATTGTGGAGAGGTGATGAGAGGTTCAGACTGGACAGGTTTAGAGACTGGTTCAGAAACAGGTGGGTTGCCCTGTTACATAGTCTCAGGTGCCACAAAGGCAGAACATCTAAGAATCCATATAAGTTAACAAGATCCAAACTTCTGATGGTACCTGAATTCCTTAAAATTGTAGAAAAACAATTCCATTCTTCAGGCAGAACATCTAAGAACTTGTTTACCAAAGTCAGGCTATCCTTGGTGATCCCAACAGCTTTGAGATCATTTACAAGAGCAGTAAACCTGGTGTAGGTTTCATTGAGAGTCTCCTTTGGTTTTGCAAAGAAGAGTTCATATTGTCTAACAAGATTATTAATCCTGTTATCAATTGTGATTGTGGGTCCATCCTAGACGGTACACAAAGTATCCCACATCTCCTTAGCAGTCTTCATCTTCTCAACCTGTTTGAACACATCATCAGGTAGAGAGATGACCAGATTATTTCTGGCCTTCGCATCAAGAGCCACCAGTCTTTTGTCTTCATCAGACCATTGAGCTTTTGCTTTCTCAAATGTTCTGATTTCAGGAGCAGCTCCTTCAACAGCAGGAGTTATTGTTGTAACAGAGGTTGGCACATAGGGTCCCTCCATTACAATCTCTGGTAGTTGCACATCAAGATTTTCTAAGTAGAGCATCATTCTGCACTTCCAACCAGAAAAGTTCTGATGATTGAACTTTGGAGGTTTGCCCATTGAGCCATTGTCATAGTATGAGGAACTTGCAGCACTGTTGTCCATGGAAACTTTGGGAGAATAAGAGATCTGGAATGACACACACTCTAAACTGCTCTGATACCAGTTGTAGGTCCCAAAAGATATCCCAAGTATATAGCCTTAAGCTGTAGAGGGGGGGTGTGAATACAGCTCTTTAAAAACTACACCCAATTTTCTCAATGTTTGTATGTATTATCAACAAATGTTAATTACAAACGAGCTTGAATGCGGAAAGGTTCAAGCTGAGATGACAGATACAACAGTATGTTTAACTAGTCTAAGACTGACTTAAACTAATTACAATGAATACACTCACTAAGAATCACTCACTGTGTTTACAAGACTCTGAAGAACAACTTGAACATAAACAGCTTAGACACTGAGCACTGTTTTATTCAAGCAGACTTGCATGCATGAAAGACTCACTTTGAATGCACGTTCACTCTTGGTTTCAGCACTTAGCTTTTTGGCTTTATCTTTCAATCCTTGAAAGTTTCTTTTTATACTCACTCAGAGGATCTAAGTGAAGCTTCTTCATTGGACGGAATGAAAAAGGAGAAGTCTTGTTGAAAAGACAACATAAACTTTTCTGCACTTTTCTGAAAAGCAGACTTGTCTTCATGTGTGCAGACCTTTTGTCTTTTCACCGTGTCTACTGTTGCATTGCCTTTAACCAAATAAGGAATGTCAACTTTGTGTTTTCTTCCTTTGTAAAGGCCTATTTTGATATAAGAAAAAGGTCTGTCACCCTTTTTCAAATAACCTTTTGTCTTCATGTAGCAGAACAGCTTGGGCAGGCTGAGCAGTTCTGATTTCCACTTTGTCTTCGACTTTGTAAACTGATCTTGTAGTAAAAAATAATACATGAGGACTTGGAAACACATTCCATAAAGTGTTTAGCCTGTTCACAAAGAACAGGTTCTGTTCACAAAGAACAGAACACTTGTAAACTGCCCAAGCTGCTCACCAGTATAGAGCAGCGTAGACAGTTTATGTCCAGCCTGTTCAGCAGACTGGACAGCTTGAGCAAAACTGCCTTTGTTGCAACACATGCAACACGTAGAACAGCTTCATGCTGATATTGCAAATCATTTTCAGGTTTCAATAAGGCATATAACAGGCCTTAAATTCAACCTTTAAAAGCATTCAACAGGTTTGATTAATAATCTCCCCCTCAGATGCAGAACAGGTTTGACTGAGGCTTTTTTGTGCCTAACACAAAGCTAATAAGATCATGTTATTTGATGTCATTAAAACTAAGATCATGCATCATTTATGTGAAGTTAAAATATGATGTCTATGAAACAAGTCCAGTAATAGTCATTGATAAATATACATTGTACTTATAAGTACAATATATAAGTCATAATGAGACTCAATCATGTCTAAATCATATACATAAGCTACAGAAAGTCATGAACAACAAGAGAAGCATACAAGCAAACAAATTATGACAATTAAAAGTCCATAAAGCTTATGTGTATACGAATGTAAGGTAATGAATAGGTTCAACTGAATCTGAACTGATTAAAAAAGTCAAAGTCCATAAAGTGGGTAATGTATGTAAAGATATTGTTGACAAAAAGTCAAAGCTAAAGTCAGCTAAAGTGTGAAAAGTCTATATAGTCTGTCAAAGGTCAGTCCCAGCTACAAAAAGTAGAAAAAGTCTGAAAGTCAAGTTGAAGTACATAAAGTCCAGTGTAAGGTGATCTGAAGCCCTGAAATAACTCAGAAAGTGGAATAATCCACTTGTGAAAGTCAAAGCTACATCAGAAACATAAAACATTAACGTAGTGAGTTATAGATATGTCAGTATACATGTTTCTCTTTTGTGAAATATACAATTGTTCTAGATTTAATTTGACCATCCTTATTTATTAAACCTAGAATGTGTTAGTGCACACCATGGTAGGGTGTTGCCCTGTGGATCATGATAACATGTTGAAATCATTCATCACATATATTATTTTAGTTGTCTTTAGATATTGTTATAATCTGTGATTGCTATCATTGACTTGCTTATCTAAGCTTACTTTCAAGTACTTGATTCTTTGCCATATTTGTCCACAGTTCAGTCTATCAGCTAAGTTTTCGTCTATCATAGACCTTGTTTATGTCACACGTTCATATGAACTGGTGGTTGACTGCTCCGATGTCTCCCTATGTAGTCCTACTGGTAGCTAGCCCAGTAATGTTTGTGGATTGATCCCTACCAAAGCTTGAGCGTTTGGCACTAACATCATCTCATTCTATAATACTATGTCTCACCATGTTCGGCTGATGGCGGCAACCTTGTTATATCACGTTTAGTCCTACATATGTCCCACTTATGTACCGCTTTGTCCTTATGGCATGTTACAGTTAAATCTATAAACTCACTAAGTCAACGCTTATAATTGTTTTTAATCTTTTTACAAATTATGTCTGGAATAAAAGTCAAAGATAATTCGTATCCTTAAGGGTACAAGTCTGAAGTTTGAAGCTATAGTCCACCATTCAAATCCCAGTTCAGATTGAAGGTTGTCATTGTGATGGTTTAGGTAGGGATGTTATGATGTAATGTTGAAGTTTGAAGCTATAGTCCACCATTTATAACTTCAGTAGCAAAATTGAAATGTATAATTCTGCAGTGTTTAATAAAATCTATCTAATTTGTGATTATTACTGAATTGCTAGCTGGGACCTAGTCTTTAAGACTCTCCTGGAAATTTGAGTTTTACAGTTTTGTATCAGAGCAATAGTTTGGGTGAATCAAATTATTATGTGTAATAATTGATCTCAAGCTTAAGCAATACATAAAGAATCAATCATGATAGGTGGCTTGAACTAAGTAGGATGTCAAGACTGTTAGCATAGAAAAAAGGGTACACAGTCACTAATTCGACAAGCTAAAAGTAATTTAATATATGCTTACAGTAAATATGTCTAGTCAATGAGAATATTCTGGTAAAGTAACTCCCCAACAACTATATGAGATGATGGAACAACTATTGGCACTAAGTAATGAAAAACAACTTAAAGTAATTCCTGATCAATTCGAAATATGTGAAGAAAGGAAAGCTAAATGCAAAGATAAGTACATAGTCCAAGATCAGGTGAGTGAAAGTGTAGAGAATGTGTCTGAAGTATCAAAATAATGTGATCTTAATCATCAACAAGTGGTTGCTAAGTCAAGAAAAGTAGATCAGTTCCGATAGACGAGTGGTGGCAGCTTCCAGACTTACCTCAACATGTTGGAAACTATTTGCAAGAATGAACCAGAAAACATCACTTATTCAATGTCGACGTTCCAAGAAAGGTAAAACAAGGATAATTAATAAAAGTGAATGCTAAACAACTTCTTAAACCTCAACTGTTACATATGACAAATGTTTAAAAGAATGTCTAAATCACATGATAAGTCAAATTACTATGTCAAATGAACAAAGTTAAAGATAGTAAATCAAAGACAAACATGAAACATGAATATTGTCATTTGAATCTGAAAATAGTGTCTAGCTATTAAGTTCATTCAGTATCAGCCTATCAAATCTATTATGTATTCTATATTCATTGTTAAGAACTCTGCTATGTTCCAATACTAGTAAGAACTTCATCTCTACTCCTTTTGTTTAGTAATTGTCGCATGTTTTATTAGAAGTTATAATCAGTACATGATCTAGAGACAATTAGTAACAACTATATCGAAGCTAATATTGTCTATCGTAACTAACATTCTACTTATCAAATGACAAGATTTCTAAATTCGATCTGACTTTCAGTTAAGCTTAAGAATTCAAAGTCAATATTGTGATTGACTGGTTAACCTATAATGAAGTCAATATTCTATGCAACAGACATGTGAATGAATTCAGATCACCTAACAATTGCATTCTTAGAACTAAAGATAATTTTACGTGTAAGTAATGATTACTATAGCTTTATAGTAATGTCCAGTGATCTAATTAACACTATAGTTATATCATTAAAAATCAGGATTTGTGTTAATAGATCAATGATCTATCTGTTTGCTGTTAATCTTGTAAGTGATATGTTGATTTTCTTAATATGGAAAATGATCAACATATGAATCTTCTAAAAATAATGCAAAGAGTCAATATAAGACAAATGATTCAATGATAAATAAACTAAGGGCCTGTTTGTTAACTTTTTCATTAAGTGCTGTCTGGATTTAGAGGACTGTCCGGATTAAGTAATGTTGTTTGGAGAATTAACAGAATGTTTGCTCTGTTGCTGAATAAACAGTACGTCTGAATGAGATAAATTGACAATTTTGTCCTTCTATCTAGTTTAACCATCTGTTTATTTTTTGTATTGAATAAATTATCTAAAAGAAAGTTTAGAGCCATAGTTATAAAAGAATAATAGAAAACAAACTTAAAATGTAAGATAAAAACACCTAGCTCTATTGTAAAAAGAAAAAAAAAACAAGAAAACACATCAACAAACCCAAACAACTCGATCTAATTAAACTATTAAACTCTTGACTCTATCATAATTGTTGCCATTTGTGTGGAAAATCAACAACCACAACAACAAAAAGTATGTGTGTGTGTGTATATCCCTAAAAGAAACCACCCTTTATCAATCCAAAACAACTATTACAAGACCAACCATAAGAAAATATATTGGAGTACAAAAACTTCAACTTCACCTAACCATCCAAGATTTCTAGAAAGTGTTGCTGAGAATAAAAGAAGCCCCAAACTAGCCTCATTTATACACAAAGAAATCTTTGCAAGCAAAATGTAATGTTACTGGTAGAAGAACAAAACATAAAGATTCAAGCTTGGTATGAAAACTCACCAAAGATGTCATTTACTGGTAGAAGAACAAAACAAAAGAAAAAAAACCTGATGAAAGTCGACGATCAAATTGTCGGCAAAAGGGAGAGCGTCGATGACAAGATCGGACAACCGGTGAGAGAATCGACCGCCGGAGAGACAATTGGTTGCCCGTGGGAGGGAGATTACCGGCGATAGGTGTAACATCCGGCACAAAACTAGGTTAGCAACTATGACCTAACCAGTATTCATTAGCAAATGATAACCTAATCAGTGATCACTAACAATTAATCGAAGTTCTTAACAAAGTTCATAAGGAAATTCAAGTCAATTAGAAACAGTTTCATCGGTGCGATGAATCGGCAAATTAATTAATCCGATCGATTTGTGATATGATGGATTAATTCAACCACGTACATATTTAAATTAAGATTAGTAACACCAATCATGCATTAACAAACTTACTTAATATTAATTATGCAAGACTAAATCAATTCATTAAACAAATGCATTCAAAAGTATTTACATAAAAAGGGAAATACAAGAATACATTCTAAATACTTTTATACAAAAAAATAAAAAACAAAAATACATCATTTCTGTACCTTAAAAATCAGCCAACACAAAAGGGAACACACTTTTGTGTCCCCTTTGACTTTCATTATAAATATTGAAAAGAATTCAACACTTTTTCTACTTTTCCAACATGTTGGTAAAATATTAAACATCATTTTTTCTTTCATCATTTGCAAGACCAAATCCTCTTCTATAAATATAGGACTCATCTCCTCATTTCATTCACACCTTGAAAGATCAAAATCCCCTCTCAACACTCTAAAAAAGAGTTGGCCAAATAGAAGCCTCTCAAACCAAAGTTGCAACTTTTATTTCTTCAAGTTTTTAAAGAAACTTTTGTGCAACTAAGTGCAAGATCAAGTCTCCTACTCATTTTCATTCTTAAACTTCATCAAATTAAGTAAATACTAACCAATAACCTCTTATATTTATGTTTATATAAGTCTTGCATAATATATATAATCACCAACAACAACAAGTTTCATAAAAACTCAAGTTTATAAATCACTAGTTTTGTTTTAAAGTTTGCTTCTTCAAATGTGTTTATAAATGTATAACCACATTATGTAAGTATAAATGTTATGAAAACAAGTTATATAAATGGGTTTTATAACCTTTAATACATGTGGTTTTTTTAATAAACAACAAGAATCACAAGTTGTTTCAAGATTATGAAATCTGTATTTTCGGCAGAAATATTACGTCGGTTTTGAAAAATCATATCTAACTCATAACTTAACGAAATAAGTTAAATCTTGTCACAAAAGTTAGATCTATGTCTTAAATAAAAATCTGCAGGTTTTCATAATTTAATATGGAGCTTTGGACCCTCAAATATTATTTGGGAACCCGAAAGTTTGACTACTCAAAAATGGCCAACATAGGGTTTTTAACGAGCTTTTTCCCCAACCTAAACACCTCGAAAAATGACTGTTCTTAACTTTAAAAATTCTTTTTATATAGTATTTTATGTCTATGAAAACCAACGCTCAAATCGTTTTGGAGCTTGGTCGAAAACAGCCTCAAAGTAGGCCGAAAAACCTTTAAAAAGCTGGAAAATTATATATATAAACTTGACGTTTAAGTGGGTTTTATTTATAAACTTGTAAAGTTGGGTGATTTAAAACATAAAAACCTTGATACATACATATTATCATATATATGGGAGTTATTAAGTCCCTCATATCATTTAGGACTTGGTTAAACGCGTCCGGTGTCATCACTCATCAACAACGCAAACCGTCAGCCGAAGGGAACGAGCTAAGCCGTTAAGAGTACGAGCCCTAGTTATGACCATTCAACCAAACCTTCCTTCCTTAGTTCATGATGCACAAGTAGAAGTTGTTAAGGAGGAAAATACGAAAAATGAAGCCCTGCAAGGAATGGATAAATAAATTGAGATAAGGGCTAATGGAAATTGACACTTCATAGATAGAGTCTAGTTACCCTATTTGGTGGAGTAAGAAAGCTGGTTATGGATGAAGGACACAAATCAAGACATGCCGTCCACCCAGATCCGATAAAATGTATCATGACCTCAAGGAGCTATACTGGTGGCCTAACATGAAGGCTGACATTGCCACATATGTCAGCAAATTCCTAACATGCTCCAAAGTTAATATAAAAAATTAAAAACCATTTGGGTAATAGTCGACCGCCTAAAAAAATCCGCGCAATCAAGGAGAACAACAGGATGAATAAGCTAGTCCAAACGTACCTCAAGGAAGTCATCTCCGGATACGGAGTGCCTATTTCAATCATTTCGGATACGGATAGCAGATTTACATCTAGATTTTTGCCAATCGATTACAGCAAGCTTTGGGTACAAACTTGGACATGAGTACCACATATCACCCTCAGACCCATGGTCAAAATGAAAGAACGCTTCAAACCCTAGAATGTATGTTAAGAGCATGTGTAATGGATTTTGGGAAGTGTTGGGATACTCAATTGCCTTAGTGGAATTGTCGTACAACAATAGCTATTAATTGAGTATTAAAGCTGCTCCGTTTGAGGCACTGTACGGACAAAGTGTCGATCACCACTTTGCTAGGCCAAAGTCAGGGATAGTCAAGTCATTTGCCCAGAAATCATACTTGAGAGCACCAAAAAGATAGTACAGATACAGAACCGACTAAAAGTTGCCCATGATCATCAGAAAAGCTATGTAGACGTAAGGAGAAAATCCCTTGAGTTCCAATTAGGAGAAAGGGTACTGATGAAAGTCTTGCCATGAAAGGGCGTAGTACGATTCGGGAAACAAGGGAAACTGAACCCTCATTACATTGGACAATTCAAAGTCTTAAAGAGAATTGGACTAGTAGCTTATCGTTTAGAGCTACCACGAGATCTTAGCAGCGCGCACAATACCTTCCACATATCGAATCTGAAGAAGTGTTTGTTAGATGAAACACTTGTTACCCCCTGGAAGAGATCCAGCTAACTGATAAACTTCGCTTCATCAAAGAGCCGGTAGAAATCATGGACCGTAAGGTCAAACGATTGAAGCACAGTCGTATACCCATCCTTAAGGTCATATGGAATTCTAGACATGGACCAGAATTCACTTAGGCATGCAAAGACCAGTTTAAGCAAAGATACCCTCACCTATTCTTAAGTAACAATACCCCTGAGGAAACAAGATAAAATTTCGGGACGAAATTCCCTTAACAGGGGGAGACTGTAACATCCGGCACAAAACCAGGTTAGCAACTATGACCTAACCAGTATTCATTAGCAAATTATAACCCAATCAGTGATCATTAACAATTAATCAAGGTGCTTAACAAAGTTCATAAGGAAATTCAAGTCAAATAGAAACAGTTTCATCGATGCGATGAATCGGCAAATTAATCAATCCAATCGATTTGTGATATGATGGATTAATTCAACCACGTACATAATTAAATTAAGATTAGTAACACTAATCATGCATTAACAAACTTACTTAACATTAATTATGTAAGACTAAATCAATTCATTAAACAAATGCATTCAAAGGTATTTATGAATTTACATAAAAAGGGAAATACAAGAATACATTCTAAATACTTTTATACAAAAAAATAAAAAACCAAAATACATCATTTTTATAACTTACAAATCAGCCAACACAAAAGGGGAACACACTTTTGTGTCCCCTTTGACTTTCATTATAAATATTGAAAAGAATTCAACACTTTTTCTACTTTTCCAACATGTTGGTAAAATATTATACATCAATTTTTCTTTCATCATTTGCAAGACCAAATCCTCTTTTATAAATAGAGGACTAATCTCCTCATTTCATTCACACCTTGAAAGATCAAAATCCCCTCTCAACACTCTAAAATAAATCGGCTAAATAGAAGCCTCTCATACAAAAGTTGCAACTTTCATTTCTTCAAGTTTTTAAAGAAACTTTTGTGCAACTAAGTGCAAGATCAAGTCTCCTACTCATTTTCATTCTTATACTTCATCAAAGTAAGTAAATACTAACATATAACCTCTTATATTTATGTTTATATAAGTCTTGCAAAATATATATAATCACCAACAACAACAAGTTTCATAAAAACTCAAGTTTATAAATCACTAGTTTTGTTTTAAAGTTTGCTTCTTCAAATGTGTTTATGAATATATAAACACATTACCTAAGTATAAATGTTATGAAAATAAGTTATAAAATTGTGTTTTATAACCTTTAATACATGTCGTTTTTGAATAAACAACAAGAATCACAAGTTGTTTCAAGATTATGAAATCCGGATTTTCGGCAGAAATATTACGTCGACTTTGAAAAATCATATATAATTCATAACGCTACGAAATAAGTTAATTCTAGTCTCAAAAGTTAGATCTATGTCTTAACTAAAAATCTGGAGGTTTTCATAATTTAATATGGAGTTTTGGACCCTCAAATATTATTTGGGAACCCGAAAGTTTGACAACTAAAAAATGGCCAACATAGGGTTTTTAACGAGCTTTTTCCCCAACCTAAACACCTCGAAAAATGACCGTTCTTAACTTTAAAAATTATTTGTATATAGTAGTTTTATGTCTATGAAAACCAAAGCTCAAATCGTTTTGGAGCTTGGTCGAAAACAGCCTCAAAGTAGGCCGAAAAACCTTTAAAAAGCTGGAATATTATATATATATATATATATATATATATATATATATATATAAACTTGATGTTTTGAGTGGGTTTTATTTATAGACTTGTGAAGTTGGGTGATTTAAAACATAAAAACCTTTATACACACATATTATCATATATATATATGGGAGTTATTAAGTCCCTCATATCATTTAGGACTCGGTTAAACGCGTCCGGTGTCATCACTCATCAACAACGTAAACCGTCATTTTTACGGTCGATTTTACCATCAACTTACGGTGAGTCTTCATAGCCCCTATTTTCACTATCTATTGGGGTGGAAATACATCCAATATTTTCATATGGACATCAAACCTGTTTATTTCTTATATGTATTACACATGTGGATCCATCAGCCCTCATATCATGAACCGTTAATTACATTTATTTGTAATCGCGAATATATTGTGGATAGATCTATCGGAAGTCATGTCCCCCATTCCGGTTAGTCTTAACCGGCTAACAGCGGAATGCATATATATTTAACACACTATATTACAGTCTGGAATACTGCAATTATTGTTTTATAAATTCAACTCATCTGATGATATTAATACAATTGGTCTTTTCGCGTAAACCTATGAGCTCACCAACAATTTGTTGACGTATTTTAGCATGTATTTTCAGGTATTTAAGACATGCGCATTCATCAGAAGCATTCCAAGGCTTCCTTTCATTTTGGAGTCGCATCATTTTCAAACCGAAGATTTATTTGCACCATTTTTGATAATCTAATTATGTATTTAAATCTCTGTAACTTGCGAACTACTCTTAATACTATTTGGGCTATGTAAAATATTTTGAATTTATGTCAATATATTTTTCTGAAAACGTCCATGTAGTGGTCGTTCGTTATGATTATGGTTACGCTTCCGCACTCGTCATGCCTCGCTGCCAACCGGGGTAGCAGGGTGTGACAATAGGAATTGCACCGGTGAGAGAATCGATCGCAAGTGAGAGAATCGATTGTCGGTGTGAGGAGAATTACCGGCGAGAGCAATTGCACTGGTGAGGTTGAAGCATGAAGCGATTGAAGTTGATGTTGAAGCTGAAGCATGAAGCGATTGATGTTGAAGCATGAAGGCAGTAGGTATGAAGAGGTGGTGTACCGGTGTTTTTGGATTTTTATTGGGAAGGAGAAAAGAAGGGTAATATTGGAAAATGTATAGACTTAATGGGGAACACAATGGATTTGTAATTTAATGATATGACTGACCGATTTTTACTCGTGAATTAGATAAGTCATCAACAAACATAGCTTATTTTAATGGGCTGACCGCAATTTTCAATATCAGACCAATAAGTTGTTATCATCACTACTCAGACAAGGATATATACCTTACTATCAGTAGTGTCTTGAAAGTCGTTAATTGAAAATGACTTGAACTCTACTTGTGTAGGATCATGAATAGTATTCTCTGATCAATGTCATAATTGACATAAGAGTACTTATACTTAGTTAATGTCAAAGTCATATCAAGATTTCTCAAATATCGCTGAGCTATATTATGATAGACATCAAGTAATTCTTTACTTTGAAGCGTATAAGTTAAGTCAAAAGACAAAGATGATTTCGTTACCACCATTATGTCATCGAAAGTGTTTAAAAATGGGATTGCAAAGACAATTATGAGAAAGAGTACCTGCTCATGACTCTAAATTAACTAATATGATGTTAATATGAGGTGATTGATGTCATAGTTCATATATGACAATATATCAGTTCTATTTAATCATAAGCATCCCAATTGTTTAGTTACTCAGAATGATTATGAAGTGAGTGAATAATTCATGATTCTAAAGTACCAGAAATCGTATGTACGTAACGAAACTGATGTCAATATCTATATTTGACAAAGTGACAATTTTGTATTAATCATCTATGTCACAATTGTGTAATTACTCATTAGATCTTAGCATAAGCAGAGATAGTCTTTAGAACTTATTAAAGACTGCAACTGTGAGATCATGTACTATTCTAGAAAAGTGTATATTGTTCTGTATGATATGAGTAATTTATAATAGACTATGCAACTATGTCATTGTTGGGTCTTACAGGTCATACGGACTAATATATATTCTTATGAGGCTTATTGGACCTCAACTTTGGTTATTGTCACACCCCGATACCACGCTTGGCAACGAGGCGTGAAGTCGCGGAAACAAAGGCATAATCATAATGAAAGACCTCTAACTGGGACGTTTTCAAAATACATAGATTAAAATATAGTTTTACAATCAGTACGATAATAGAGATCACGAATAATGGAGATGAAAGTACATGACCAAAAATAATAAATAAACTAGTTATGCAATTAAATCTCCATGTTTGGTTACAAAATGCTCCGTGACTCCCAAAAACTTGGAAATTCGACCCTTTGCCATGTATGCGGAATGTGGCCCCTAAGATCCTCAGAAAAACATGCTAAATACGTCAACATAAAGTTGGTGAGCTCGTAGGTTTACTCGATAAGTAAGACATTGTATAGAAACACAAGATTTCAGTGAGTTATAAAACAAAAACGAATCATATAGTTTAAGTATTAACATAAGCCTCATGACACCGAAACTTAACTTATGAGTGCCTTTGTGGTATCCAACGCCATAATACCAAGAATTATCAAATAAGTATGCATCCGTTTATAATTGGCGCGACCAACCCAGATGGGGGCGTCAAACCAAATAGATCTATCCACAATATTCACGTTTACGTAGTAATTAACGGTTCATGATTGAGGGCGGTGGTGAAGTAACAATCTTATGTAATACGAAAAATGATTCAAGTACTTGTGTCCATATAAAATAAAATGTTGAACATGTATTCTCACCCCAAAATAGTTATAACAATTAAAAAGGGGGCTATGAAAACTCACCGTAAATGTTATGGCAAAATGAGCGTAAAATGGATGTTTCGTTGATGGCTTGTGATGAACTTGATGTGTTTAACCGAGTCCTAAATGATGTGAGGGACTTAATAACTCCCACAAATGATAATATGCATGTATCTTGGTTTTATGTTTTTTAAATCACCCAACTCAACAAGTTCATAAATAAAATCCACTTAAAAACGTCAAGTTTATATATATAATTTTCCAGCTTTTATCGAGGTTTTTCGGCCTACTTTGTGGCTGTTTATGACCAAGCTCCAAAACGATTTGGGATTTCGTTTTCATAGTCATAAAACTACTATATACAAGGAATTTTTCAAGGTAAAAACGGCCATTTTTTGAGGTGTTTAGGTTAGGTAAAAGGCTCGTTAAAAACCCTATGTTGGCCATTTTTTGAGCAGTTAAACTTTTCGGTTCCCAAATACTATTTGGGGGTTCAAAATACGTATTAAATTATGAAAAACTTAAAATATTTAGTAAAGATAAAGATCTAACTTCTGAAATAAGAATCAAATCATTTCGTTAAGTTTTGAGATAGTTATGATTTTTGAAAGTCGGTGTAATATTTCTGCCGAAAAATCCGGATTGTATAACCTTGAAACAACTTGTGATTCTTGTTGTTTATTTTAAAACCACATGTATAAAAGGCTATGAAATAAATTTATATAACTTGTTTTAATATTATTCATGCTTTCATTATGTGTTTATATATTTATAAACACATTTGAAGAAACAAACCTTAAAACTAAAAGTTAGATGTTCATAACTTGGTTTTTGATGAACTTTGTTGTTGTTGGTGATTATATATTATTATGAAAGACTTATATAAACATAAATACAAGAAGTTATAAGTTAGTATTTAAGTACATTAGAAGCATGAAATCAAGTAGAAGTTGAAATTTTGAAAGGTTGCACCAAGAACACTTGAAATAAACTTGAAGAACACTTGAAAGAACAAAAATTGCAAACTTTTGGCTTTGGTTGACACCTTGGCCGATTTTTTTGAGCGAAATGAGAGAGTTTTCTTGAGTTTTGGAGGTGTAAAAATGAATGGAAGTGAGCTCTCTTTTATAGAGAAAATTTGGTCTTTTAAAGTGGAGGTTGAGTAAGGATTTGGATGAAATGAAAGGGTATGATGAATGAGGATTTGATGGTGATAGTGTATGGTTGTTTTAATAATAAAAAAAAGAAGTCAAACTCTATAAAAGGACTACCTATGGGCAGATTTTTGAAGATATTATCAAGTATTTTCATTTTTTTGTATAAATGTATTTAGAATGTATTCTTGTATTTTCCTTTTTATGTAAATTCATAAATACTTTTGAATGTATTTATTTAATGAATTGCTTTAGTCTTGCATAATTAATGTTAAGTAAGTGTATTAATGTATGATTAGTGTCACTAATCTTAATTTAATTATGTACTTAGTTGAATTAATCCATCGTATCGTAAATCGATCGGATTAATAAATTTGTCGTTTAATCGCACCGATGAAATTGTTTCTAATTGAGATGAATTTCCTTATGAAATTTGTTAATCACATTGATTAATTGTTAATGACCACTGATTAGGTTATAACTTGTTAATAACTACTAATTAAGTTATGATTACTAACCTGATTTTGTGCCGGTCGTTACAGTCTCCCCCTGTTAAGGGAATTTCTTCCTGAAATTTTATCGTATATCCTCAGGGGTCTTGTTAGTGAGAAGAGGTGAGGGTATTTCTGTTTCATTTGATCTTCGGTTTCCCAGGTGAATTCTGGACCACGTCTAGAATTCCATCTGACTTTCACAATAGGAATGCGACTTTGCTTTAATCTTTTCATCTCACGGTCCATGATTCCTACCGGCTCTTCGACAAAACGAAGTTTGTCATCGATCTGGATTTCTTCCAAAGGAATAACAAGTGCTTCATCTGACAAACACTTCTTCAGGTTTGACGCTTGAAAGGTATTGTGAACGCTTTCAAGCTCTGGCGGTAGGTTTAACCGATAGGCTACAAGACCAATTCTCTTCGAGACTTTGAATGGCCCAATTGTGACACCCTTGCCACATTAACCACCAATTACAAGACACCCAGGATTAATCACCAACATACAATAACATAATGATCTGGTAACTTAGTTAAAGTGTGGAAGCATTAAAATGCACAAATAAAGTAATGCAACGGTGTCAAACACCCTACGGTGCTACAAGGTACCAAATCTAAGTCTACATACCCAATTCAATATTACAACATTCAGAATATATTACAACATTGTCCCAAAGTGTTGGGAAATAGTTTAAGTACATTCAAACTGTTAGTTAGACTTCTCAGACTGTTAGTAGATTTTTCATGTAAATACAAAGTTCATGCTGCTAGTTGAAGAAACTCGAGCTGCCAGTGTAAAAGTTCAAGCTGCCAGAGCAAAACAACTCAAGCTGCTCAGTTCATGATGTCAAGAGATTCAAGCTGCTCAACAGTTTCATAAACAGAAAGTGCTGATTTTCAGGAAAGATATCTACACGAAGATTCCAGCATATCTACTATCAGAGAAGTCATAGTCCTTCAAGGAAACAAGTCCAAAAAGCAATATAAATACAGAGAATAGGTCATTCTATTGTATAGAAGTTTTCTGCATATTTTGAGTCTGTAATTGCTTTGTTGATTAAGTTTTCATAAGCCTCTAAGGTTGTAAAACCCTAAGAACAGTCTGTGTTCTTCGTCTAATCAAAACAGATTAGAGGTGATTGTAATCATTGAATTCAGCAATACAAACAGTCTTGATTACTTCTTATGTTTTATGCTTCATTGGTTCTGAAAGTTTTTGTTAAAATAATTAAGTGTTATTCCGCAAACTTCTTAATTAAACTTTGATTCAAAGCAAGATTATTGATTTATACTCTGATAAATTTCAAATCAGTTAATCTTGGTTATTCATATTTTAGATCCTGACAAGTGGTATCAGAGACAGGTCGTTCTTTGTTTTTCAAAGTCGAAAACTTTCTTTCAAATTTTTAATCTTTTACAATGGAATTTGAAAATAGCAGCAGTGGATCTGGGCAAGGACTCAAAGTGCCTATGCTCAAGCCCACTGAGTTTGAGATGTGGAAACTCAGGATTCAACAGCATATTCAATTCATTGATTATGCCATATGGGAAGCTGTTGAATTCCCTCCTGTAGTTGATCCAGAACTTGATGATGAGGGAAAACCAGTCAAAACTCCTCCAAAAACTGAACTTGAAAGGAAGGCTAGAATGAATGAAGTGAAAGCACTCACATTATTACAAATAGCCATTCCTAATGCTTATCAACATCAGTTCAAAAAGTTTTATACTGCTCACTCTCTTTGGAATGCCTTAGAGAAGAGGTTTGCTGGTAATGCCAGTACCAAGAGAAATCAAAAAGACCTCTTGAAACAGCAGTATGAAAACTTTTCTGGTGGCAAGAATGAAAACCTCACTCAAATCTTTGACAGGTTCAACAAACTGATAAGTGAACTGGAAAGTGCAAAGGTCAATCTGGATCAAGATGAAGTCAACAGAAAGTTTCTCAGATCTCTTGGAGAAGAATGGACAGTCTATGCTGCACAGTGGAGAACAAAAGACACTCTTGATGAGATAGAATTGGATGATCTGTATAACAGTTTAAGAGTGTTTGAGACTGAGATTGATGCTAAAAAGAAATCCTTTTCTTATAATCACAATACTGCTCTTCTGTCTTCTGAAAAATCTAATAACTGTGATTCTTTTTCAGGTGGTGATGGCAATTCTGCTGAAACTCACTATGAGGCTTTTGTTGCCAATGATGGATTATTTGCTCTAAATGTTGAAGACTTGGAACAAATTCATCCAGATGATCTTGAAGAGATGGATTTAAAGTGGCAACATGCAATGCTGACCATGAGAGCCAAAAGATTTCTGAAAAGAACTGGTAGGGCCAACTTTCAAGCTAAGACAGAAGGCAAACCATCTTTTGATAAATCAAAAGTGGAATGCTATAAATGCCATAAGCTTGGTCACTTTGCCAGAGAATGTAGATCTCAAGGTCAACAGCCATCAAGGACTTCACAGCCCATTCAAGCATCCTCATCAACAGCACTTGTCTCTCAAGAAGACAATGTGTTTGACTGGAGTGATCAGACAGAGGAAGAATTTCAAAATCAAGCACTTATGGCAGAAACATCAAATGTCTCCTCCACTGAACTACCATCTGAGGTAAATTCTAAACTCTGCTCTCAATCATGCAAAAATATGGTTAAAAAGTACAGAGATCATAATGAGAGCATGTGCAAAACTCTAGCTAAGATGGAAGAAAGGAGATATGAATATATGCAAGCCATAGAAGATCTGGAAAAACAGATCAATGATTATAAGGATAATGAGATTCAAATGGGGTATGATAGAACCTATCATGAATGGGAGAAAAAGGAACTCAATAAGAAAATAGAATCTCTGAATAAAAAGGTAGAAGAGACTGAACAGAAGGTGTTAGAGGCTAATAAGAAACTAGAATCTGTTAACATAGATCTAGGAAACTTCAAGTTAGCAAATCAAAAGCTAGAACACCTAATGGAAGTTCAATTCAAAGATAGAGTGAAATCTCAGGTCAATCCCAAAGAAGGAATAGGATACAGAGCTACTCCACCTCCATATAATAACAAGTACATTCATCCAATGAGTGAGGTTGCTGATAGACTTGTCAATGAACCACTAGATGAGTCTATGACTATTGTAGATCCTATCCTTGATAACAGTCCTGAATTAAAAGAAGATAAGAGTCAAAATAGAGACTGTGACACAAAGAGTGCACCCATAGAAGTCCAAGTTCCCAGTAAGAAAGGAAAAGAGAAGATGAGTGTATGCAATGCTACTCCACAAGTTTCTGTACATTCTAACTGTAACACTGCATCTTCATCAAAAGGAACTAAAAGAAGTAAAACTGTTTCTATCTGCACATGCCAAAAGCATGGTGTTCAAAAGTTTCCTAAACAACAGCAGGTAAGAGGAAACCAGAGAAACAAGAACCAGAAATTGACAGAAAAGTCTGGTGTTCCAATTCAAACTGTCAAAAGATGCTTTCACTGTGGAAGGAAGAATCACTTAGCCAAGGATTGTTTTTACAAACCAGCTGTTGCAAAACAGACTGTGCATCACACAAAATCAAATCCTAATCAGGCAAAGCACTCAAAAGTGAAACCTTCCACAGCAGCTCCAAAGAAAACAGTTGATCACAGATTCTCAAAAGTTAATAAAAAACAGTCCACACATCAAAAACAAGTTTTGGCAAAGCCTAAATCAAGTTTTAAACAAATATGGTGTGTCAAGGACAAATCTGTTGCTCAAACTGCTAATGCAAAAGATCAGACTGCTAAGTCAAAATCTGATGCTGTTAGTGCAAAAACTGAAACTGTTAGCACTACAAACACAGCTCAAGCTGCTGGGCATCAAACTGGAGCTGCTAGTGAATCATCTGAGACTGTCAGAAGAAAAGATGATCAAAATAGTTGGATACCTCATATTATCACTAAATACTCTCCAAAGACTCCATCAGTAGATCTCACCAAATATAAGAAGTCAAAAACAGTTTTTAGTTATGTCAATGTACAAGGCCAACCCAAAACCAATTTGGTTTGGGTTTACTCCACTACTAACTAAGCTGTTATTTGTGCAGGGCAACCACAGGTCTCCTCATAGAACAAGATGGCATCTGGACAGTGGATGCTCTAGGCACATGACAGGCAATTCTGAATGCTTGTCAAATTTCAAAGGTTTTGATGGAGGTTTTGTTGCATTTGGAGGCAACTCAAAAGGAGGTAAGGTTACAGGTAAAGGTACTGTTAATGCAGGCAACATGACATTCCATGATGTTCTGTATGTTGAACAGCTTAAGTACAATCTATTGAGTGTCTCTCAAATCTGTGACAAACAAAACATTGTTCTGTTCACAGATTCTGAGTGCATTGTTCTTTCAAAGGATTTCAAAATTCCTGAAAATCTTGTTTTACTTAGAACACCAAGAAAGGACAATGTTTACTGCCTGGACACAGCTCTCTTGACTAAATCAAATACTTTAAGCTGTTTAATATCCAAAGCATCATCAAATGAGTCTGCTCTTTGGCATAGAAGGATGTGTCACATGAACTTCAAGTCCATGAATGATTTAGTTAAAAAGAATCTGGTAAGAGGATTACCACAAAAGGAGTTCATTTGTGATGATCATTGTGTAGCATGTCTTAAAGGTAAGCAACACAAAACTTCTCATAAGGCCAAAGAAGTAAATTCAATCTCATCTGTTCTTCAGTTGTTACATATGGATCTATTTGGTCCAACATCTGTTTTGAGTTTGAATAAAAGGGCATACTGTTTAGTCATTGTTGATGATTTCACCAGATTTACTTGGGTTTACTTTCTTAGGTCCAAAGATGAAACTGCTGAGCTAGTTAAGTCTTTTATCCTTAAGATAGAAAACCAATCCAATTCCAAAGTTAAGGTGATAAGATCAGACAATGGAACTGAATTTAAAAATCAAATTCTAAACAGTTTCTGTGAGTCCAAAGGCATTGCTAGACAATATAGTGCACCAAGAACACCACAGCAAAATGGTGTAGCTGAAAGAAAGAATAGAACATTAATTGAGGCTGCTAGAACAATGCTAGCTGATTCAAATCTGCCAATGACTTTCTGGGCAGAAGCTGTTAATACAGCCTGTTATGTTCTAAATAGGGTTCAAGTTGTCCAATCTCAAGGAAAAACTCCCTATGAGTTATTCCATAACAGAAGTCCCCTAATAGCTTTCTTCAAGTCTTTTGGATGCCCATGTACTATTCTTCACACCAAGACTCACTTAGGGAAGTTTGAGAGTAAAGCTGAAGAAGGATTCTTTGTAGGATACTCAACTCAAAGCAAAGCCTATAGAGTATACAACAGTGTGTCTAAAACAATTGAAGAAAGTGCCAATGTTGAATTTAATGAAAATACTGCTAATATCAAAGGCACTGGTCCTGATTGGTTGTTTGATTTAGATTCACTAACAAATTCTCTGAGCTTTGTTGAGTATACTGCAGAAGCTGATGCATACAGGGTTGAAGCTGCTAACACGAATTCTCATGCTGCCAATACAATTTCTCATGCTGTTGGCACAAAGTCTCAGACTGCTGCAGATTCAACAAGTTGGGATGATTTCACCACTCTACCACTTCTGTCTTGTGATCCTCCAGGGGTCCTGAATGATACAAATCCAGACACTGAAGTGCCACTCCAAAGTTCTGAAAGAACAGCTCCAACACAACAGGAAACAGTCCCAGATTCAAGTCAAGCTGTTTCAGAAACTGAACCACTCACTGGTTCTGATGGAGATGATACAAACCTTGGAACTTCTTTTCAAACAGAGAGAGAGCCCACACTAAGAGTTCACAAGTATCACCCTCTCAATCAAATACTGGGTGATCCAAGCACTCCTGTTCAAACAAGGAAAATGGTTCAAAATGAGACTGCTGCTGCTGAACTAGCAGTTCCTGAATTCAGTCTAGCTGCTTTTGAACATGCCTGTTTCATGTCTCAATTGGAACCTAAAAAGGCATCAGAAGCATTAAACGATTCATCCTGGATTGAAGCTATGCAAGAAGAGCTTTTACAGTTCAAAATTCAGAATGTATGGACTCTGGTGGATCTTCCTAAAGGTAAGAGAGCAATAGGTACAAGATGGGTGTTCAGAAACAAGAAGGATGAGAGAGGAATAGTCATCAAGAACAAAGCAAGACTAGTAGCACAAGGGTACACTCAAGAAGAAGGAATAGATTATGATGATGTCTTTGCTCCAGTAGCAAGAATTGAAGCCATCAGACTGTTTCTAGCATATGCAAGTTTCAAAGGATTTAAAGTGTATCAAATGGATGTTAAGTCTGCTTTCCTGTATGGGACAATTGAAGAGGAAGTGTATGTGTGTCAACCTCCTGGTTTTGAAGACTACAAGTATCCAGACAGGGTGTACAAGCTAGACAAAGCTCTCTATGGTCTTCACCAAGCCCCCAGAGCATGGTATGACACACTGTCATCATATCTTCTACAGAATGGATTCAAGAGAGGCACTCTGGACAAAACACTCTTCACTAAATCCATCAAAGCTGAGATTCTACTTGTCCAAATCTATGTTGATGACATCATCTTTGGCTCAACTAATGATAGTTTGTGCAAAGAATTTGAGGCCCTAATGCACAAAAAGTTTCAAATGAGTTCAATGGGGGAACTCACATTCTTTCTAGGGCTGCAGGTTAAACAGAAGCCTACTGGTCTATTCATAAGTCAATCAAAGTATGTCAAAGACATATTGGAAAAGTTTGGCTATCAAGACACAAAGGTTGCAAGCACTCCAATGGATCCTCATAAACAGCTCCATACAGACAAAGATGGCATAGATGTGGATATTCATCTATACAGATCCCTTATAGGATCTCTCATGTATCTAACATCTTCAAGACCTGATATTATGTTTGCTGTCTGTGTGTGTGCTAGATTTCAATGCTCTCCAAAGGATTCTCACTTGGTTGCTGTTAAACGAATCTTTAGATATCTTAAAGGCCAACCACATTTAGGTCTATGGTATCCTAAAGACTCTCCTTTTGAACTAACTGCTTATTCTGACAGTGACTATGGTGGATGCAACATTGACAGAAAATCCACAACTGGTGGATGTCAATACTTAGGAGCAAGACTGGTCTCTTGGCAATGCAAAAAGCAAACAACTGTCTCCACATCATCCACTGAAGCAGAATACGTAGCAGCTGCAAGCTGCTGCTCCCAGGTAATGTGGATTCAAAATCAGCTAAGAGACTATGGTATGAATTTCTTATCCACTCCTATTTATATTGACAATTCAAGTGCAATTAGCATTGTGCAAAACCCAGTGAAATTCCCAAAAACCAAGCATATAGAAATCAGGTTTCACTTCATCAGAGATTGTAATGAAAAGAAATTAATCCAAGTTACCAAAATACATACAGATGATCAGCTAGCTGATCTATTTACAAAACCTTTTGATGTGGGAAGGTTCACTTTCCTAATATCAAATATTGGTATGGTAAACATGGATTAATTGGTTTTCATTATTATCGACTCAGTATGCTAATTTAAGGGGGAGACACTGTTCCATTGAAAAGTTGCACAATTTTACACTAACAGCATGAGTCTTTTCTCATGCTGCTAGTTCATTTTCTCGGACTGCTAGTTATTTTCACTTGATCTGTCAAAGTGTGCAGGGTATTTGGGTAATTTTTCAAATGTGTGCGCGGGACCCAACCTTTTCGAAACCTTTAAAGGTCCCGGTTTCGTTCAGTTGTAACTACCAGTTACATATTCTTCTTCCACGGCCTTCTGCTTTCTCTCTGAACGAATCACACATTCTTCTTTCAAACCCTACAACCATCGTTTGTTCATCCATGGAGTTCGTAAAAGAGCATAACTGCCTCCCATACACCCTAAAACACTCTGAACTTCAACCGTTTCATGCAATGATGGATTTCCTCAGGCACTCCCATATTCATTATGCCCTAACCATAAACCCTACTATATACATCTCCCATATTGAACAGTTTTGGAATCATGCTTCTGTTCAAACCATCAATGGAGTGCCTACTCTCATATCCAAGATTGATGGAACTGTCATCAATATCACTGAGGAATCCATCAGACATCACTTGCATCTTCAAGATGCCTCAGGTATGACCGACCTATCCCTTCAAGCTTTACATTTTGGTCTTCAAAACATTGGTTATAGGGGTCCTGCTGATTCTTTTACTTTTCTTAAGGCACATTTTTCTCCTAAATGGAAATACCTTGTGCACATTATTCAGCAATGTTTAAGCCCCAAAAGAACTGGTTGGTCTGAGTTTTCTTCAAATATTGCCACTGCCTTAGTGTGCTTTTCTACTGGCCAACAGTTCAATTTTTCAAACATGATTTTTCAGGGGATGTTAAGGCATCATTCCCTAAAGAATGGGAAATTTTTAATGTATCCTAGGTTTTTGGCAGAAATAATTGCACACACCTGCACAACTCCACATTTACATAAACGGATACATGTTTCCCATAGGCACTCATTGTCTTCAATCAAAAGGCTGATAAAGCCAAGTGCCAATTTTGTAAGTGTAGATGCTCCATTGCCCTCTGCAATGATGAACATCATTTCAGGAAACAGAGGAGAGGGTCTTGAGCAGGCTCAGCCTAACATTACTGCTACAACCCCAAGACCCCAACCCACTCCTCATGATACAAATATTCCCTCTGATCCTTTTGTACAGCCAACATGCCCACTCAGAAACACATACAAAAGAAAAAGGGGACCAGGAGCTCCTTCCTCCTCCTCCCATCAGCAAGAGCCATATATCCCTGTGCAGGAGGATACTCCTGCACAGCATATCCAAAGGGAACCACTAGAGGAAACTCCCATCCTCACTCAGGAGGTGAACATCTCTTCAGAGATGGTTCATATGGGTTCTGTGGCTGGCACTACTGATGTCTCTGCAAAAGAGGCACAGGACAGTGCCAACATAGCTAAGACCACGCCCATGGCAACAGCAAGTGTGCCAACACAAGCTGGAAGTCCCCAGAACCAAGAAAAGAGGGGCCCAGAGGTTTCTACTTCTGGTATTGATGTCAGTGATAGATCACAAGCACCACAGGTGTTTTCTGATCTTGAGACTAGTCTGCAACTTATGCTTTTGACGGATCCCAAGCTGAAACCTGTTGTAGCTATGTTGGAATACCAAATGTCCATCATTGCTGCACAGGGTGCACAAATAATGGCCCTAAAGCAATCAGAAATGGCTCAAAATCAGAGGATGGATTATCTTCATAAAGGGTTTACCCTTTGTGGAAATAAGCTCATTCAATTAGAGCGTTTGATTCAAACCCAAGGGGCAAAGGTTGTTGGTCCTTCTGACCAAACCAATGCTTCCAAAAAGGGGGAGAATCAGGAGGTTCCTAAATCAGTCCAAGCAGCTCCAACAACAACAACAGTCCAAGTAGCACCAACAGTCCCAGTTTCTAGGCTAGCAGTCCCAACAGCTTCTCAAGCTGTTAGCCTAGAAACTCAAGCTGCTCCTTCAAAAGTCACTAGAGTTGTGATCAGGGAACGCATTCAAGCTCCATCAAGTACAGTCCAAGCAACATCCTCTTCTGTAAAAGACAAGGGCAAGGGCATTCTCATTGAGTCTCCAAAGCACAAATTCTTCTCCAAAGAAGCCCAGATTGCCTTTGATGCTGAAGTTGCCAAGAAATTGGCAGAAGAAATGGACAAAGAATTAGATCAGCAAGCCCAGCCCCCAATAGATGATGATGAGACATTAGGTGATTACCTAAAGGGGTTTGTGGGCAAACAAGGTGAAAAGAAGAGAAAGATGCCAACAGGGCACTCCAAGGCTGAGCATAGAAGATTTCTTATCAATTTTGCCTTTGCAGCAGGTATTCCAAAGAAAATGGCTCAGTCCATGTCTACTGAAAGGCTGCAGGAGATTCATGACAAGGAGATGGACAAAAGAAAGAGAACAAAAGTCTCTCCAGAAGCTCAACCATCCCAAGAAGTCCAACCATCAACTCAATCAGTCCAAACTAAAGCTGCTACCAGTGCTCCTGTTCCTACTGAACAAGCTGTTGCATCTATTCCTACATCTGATCCATCCTCACAAGCAAAGCTATATCAAGTTAAAAGAGTGCTGTTTGATCAACAACTGCAAAAAGCCATGGAGATAGAGAAGTTGATTGATCAGCATGATTTTACAAAGCCTCAAATCAATTACTGGTTTGCTAAGTCCCTGGATGACCGTAACTTGAGAGTTAAGTTTGTGGTAAGAAGGGAGTCTGGACCAGAAGAAGAATATGATACATTTTGGCAGATGGTTCAGAAGTTGACCAGAGATGAGCTTATCAGAATGCACAACATTGGGTCTGTATCACAAGTTAGATCTGCTCTACCACAAGTGAAGCAAGTAATTAAAGATCTAAAATCAATTGTTGACCCTGAATCTACACGGAAAGAAATAGAGGATGCTGTGAAGAAGGGGAAGAAGGTCAAGCAAGTTGATCTGTTTGTCAAGTCAAGGACATACAGAATCAAATTTTCAGATGGACCTGGTATATTCTTCAATCTCGAATTTTATGATTTACCAAAAGATATGCTACTTCAGATAAAATCTGTTAGGGTATCTTGTGATAGAGATGAGATGAAGAAAGAATTTTTGAAGGCTGTAGATCAGAAACTTGCACAGTTGTAAGTTTTTGAAAGCCTTGGTTTGTGAATAACAGTTTACTTTTTCATTTCCATTTTGTATAGAACTTAAAGTCTTGTGTAAAGAATTTAAGTTAGGGGGAGATTGTTGGGAAATAGTTTAAGTACATTCAAACTGTTAGTTAGACTTCTCAGACTGTTAGTAGATTTTTCATGTAAATACAAAGTTCATGCTGCTAGTTGAAGAAACTCGAGCTGCCAGTGTAAAAGTTCAAGCTGCCAGAGTAAAACAACTCAAGCTGCTCAGTTCATGCTGTCAAGAGATTCAAGCTGCTCAACAGCTTCATAAACAGAAAGTGCTGATTTTCAGGAAAGATATCTACACGAAGATTCCAGCATATCTACTATCAGAGAAGTCATAGTCCTTCAAGGAAACAAGTCCAAAAAGCAATATAAATACAGAGAATAGGTCATTCTATTGTATAGAAGTTTTCTGCATATTTTGAGTCTGTAATTGCTTTGTTGATTAAGTTTTCATAAGCCTCTAAGGTTGTAAAACCCTAAGAACAGTCTGTGTTCTTCGTCTAATCAAAACAGATTAGAGGTGATTGTAATCATTGAATTCAGCAATACAAACAGTCTTGATTACTTCTTATGTTTTATGCTTCATTGGTTCTGAAAGTTTTTGTTAAAATAATTAAGTGTTATTCCGCAAACTTCTTAATTAAACTTTGATTCAAAGCAAGATTATTGATTTATACTCTGATAAATTTCAAATCAGTTAATCTTGGTTATTCATATTTTAGATCCTGACACAAAGCACAATTACCGATTGAGTAGTAGATATCTTCCAAGAACTTCACAACAACCTAACTAGAATGTCCGGCAGCAGACTTTCCCTTTCCTGTAAAATTACAAAAACTGAGGAATAAGCGTATGCTTAGTGAATACACAGATTACGCATTTTATAAATCTTTATGAAGCCCAAAGAGTAACACCGATGACAAACATCGTATACCCTCTTCGTACACCAAGTACGGAAACAGAGCCGCAGCTCCTTCAAGCCCAAAGCTCGGCATAAAGCATACCATCTGAGACAAACGTACGATCGGGGATGACATACTGCCTACCAGAACCTCGGAGGGATCAGCTCTGGGTCATATAGCACAGTAACATCGGAGTAATTGATGCGACCCACCCGTCCAGCACTAGATGCACAACAAACGAACGGACATGCAACAAATATGAATGTGCATCTAAATCTATGCAAGTTAGTAGAGTTCCAAATAACAATTGAAGCAACACGTCTCAGCAGGCAAAAGCTATCATAAAACAGATATAAACATGTGAAATCTACTGTACTCACAGTGGGTGCGTAAATAAACTTTAACCAATATTATTTCTCTTCGGATATTCAACCGGATCCACAAAGTACCCCACTGTGGGTTAAACAACACCACAAGGGACCTGTAAGTCAGTTGTAACAACACATCGTGTCAATAATTGTTTAATTCTATAAAACCAAATTTTATAATTTTTGTATCTTTTTATCCCCATTTCGGATCCATGTTAAATTCGAATCATAGCTACGTTCGAAAATAAATTCGAATCCCCAAATTAAATTTGAACCCATTAATTTCGAATTACTAATCAAATTCGGACCATACAAATTCGAATCCCATACCAAGTTCGGACCACATGCCAATTTTGGACCACATCCGAATTCGGTCCCCATCCGAATTCGGACCCATCCGGATTCCAACACTTAGAACTTATTTTGCTAACCTTTGAATAACTTTTGTTACTTTATGCATTCTCTATGGGTTTTATTCAATATTTTCGAGTTTAAAGAGTGGAGATTTCGAATTTATATACATAAACTCGAACCTAAACTCGATCATAGGACCAAATTCGAAACCATCTTCGATTTTAATGCTCAAAGTCGAACCCTTTCTCGAATTTGGGGTTAAAGTCAAACCTTTAATTCGATTTTAGCTAAATTTCGAGTTTGTTCTATGTATTTCGAGTTTGTTCTTGGCATCTCAAATTTGTTCATATTTTTCAGCTTTAAAACATACATTTCTTAGTCTAAATTCACGAATATGTTAAGTATTAAGCCTAGTTCGATTCTATTACACATACTCTATCATATTCTAGCTAAAGCTCAAGCAAAATTAGCTTTAAATCACATGAAATGATAAATTCGAATTTCTATCTTCAAAACCGAACATATAGAAGCGTAAAAGGTCGATTCTTACCTCAAATTCGTACGAGATCACAAATGCAACCGTAGATTGTTGTAGTACTCCTCGAGATCTTCTCGTTTGTTTCTTGAAGCAATGCCGGCGCAGCAATCGGCATTTCACCAGTTTCTCTCCAACAAGTAGGAGTCCTACACCTTCTCCCATATATAGCCTCAAACGGCGCCTTCTTTATTGTTGCGTGATAACTGTTGTTATACGAAAACTCTATTAGTGGCAGATGATCATCCCAATTGCCACCGAGGTCTAGTATACACGCTCTCATCATATCCTCCAAGGTGAGGATAGTTCTTTCACTTTGGCCATCGTTTTGCGGGCGATAAGCCGTACTCATAGCAATCCTTGTACGCAGTCCTTCCTGCAAAGTCGACCAGAAGTTCGAAGTAAATCGGCTATCTCGATCCGATAATATGGACTTAGGCACTCGATGCCTATAAACGATCTCGTCCATGTAAATCTGAGCCAACTTCTCCAAAGAATAACTCTCTCTTATCGGAATAAAGTGTGCCGACTTAGTCAGTCTATCCATTATTACCCAGACTGTATCGTGTTGACGTCTAGTCTTCGGCAGTTTTGTAACAAAATCCATAGTTATGTGCTCCCACTTCCATTCCGGAATGGGAAGCGGTTGTAGACTGCCATATGGTTGCTGGTGTTCGGCTTTCACAAGCCGGCAAGTCCTACATTGTTCAACGTACTGGCCGATATCCTTCTTCACTCCCGGCCACCAAAAGTTAGCTTTCAACTCGTTGTACATCTTTGTACTTCCAGGATGTACAAAAAACTTGGATTGATGTGCCTCTTCAATGATCACTCGTCTCATTCCACCAAACATCAGCACCCAAATCCTCCCGTATATACCTTTCAATCCCGACTCACTTGTTTCCATTATCTTCATCTGTACCCTTATATCTTCATCACCAATGTTTTCTTCCTTCATAACTTCCACTTGAGCAGCTTTAACATCATTAATTATTGTGGAAGTTAACATTGTGGACGTCATCATATAGCAGCAATCCTTAGCATAAGCTTTGCGACTCAAAGCATCGGCTACTACGTTAGCCTTTCCCGGGTGATAAAGGATTTCGCAATCATAATCCTTTATTAATTCCATCGATCGTCTCTGGCTCATACTGAGTTCTTTCTGGCTGAAAATGTACTTCAAACTCTTATGGTCCGTGTAGAGTTGACACTTAGTCCCGTGCAGATAGTGTCTCCATAATTTTAGTGCAAAAGTGACAGTGGTCAACTCAAGATCATGAGTTGAGTAATTTTTCTTATGCTGCTTAAGCTGTCTCGAGGCATAAGCAATTACTTTTCCACGCTGCATCAGTACAGCACCTAATCCCAATCTCGAGGCATCCGTGTATACTACAAAGTCCTCATTACCCTCTGGTAGGACAAGTATCGGCGCTTCACTTAGCGTCTTCTTCAAAATATCAAACGCCTCTTGCTGCACGGTTTCCCAAACAAAAGGTGCATTCTTCTTTGTCAATGCAGTTAAAGGAACTGCAATCTTTCAAAAGTCCTTTATAAATCTCCTATAGTAGCCAGCCAGTCCAAGAGAACTCCAAACTTCTGTAGCTGAACGAGGCGGCTCCCAATTCTTTATCGCTTCTACCTTAGCCGGATCTACTGAAATCCCAGCCCCCGAAATCACATGTCCTAGAAACTGTATCTATTGTAGCCAAAACTCACACTTTGAGAATTTGGCATACAACTTCTCTTTTCTTAATAATTCCATCAATTCCTTTAAATGATCAGCATGTTCGGCCTCAGACTTAGAGTACACCAGAATTTCATCAATGAATACAATCACAGACTTATCTAGCATCGGTCTACAAACCCAATTCATCAAATCCATGAATACAGCCGGGGCGTTGGTTAACCCGAAAGGCATAACCAAGAACTCATAATGCCCATAACATGTCCTAAATGTTGTCTTAGGCACATCCTCTTCTCGTACCTTCAACTGATGGTACCCCGACCTCAAATCAATCTTGGAGAACACACTAGCCCCATGTAGTTGATCAAACAAGTCATCTATCCTCGACAGCGGATACTTGTTCTTAATAGTCAGCTTATTCAGCTCCCGGTAATCAATGCACATTCTCATCGTGCCATCCTTCTTCTTAACAAATAGTAGCGGAGCACCCCACGGCGATGAACTCGGTCGAATGAAGCCCTTGTCCAACAACTCCTGGAGTTGTTTCATCATCTCTTGCATTTCGGTAGGAGCAAGGCGATAAGGAGAACGAGCTACCAGTGCAGCTCCCGGGATCAGATCAATTCGGAATTCCACTTGTCTCTCAGGCGGCACGCCAGACAAGTCTTCTGGAAACACGTCCGAAAATTGTGAAACAACAGGCACATCGGCCAAGGTCTTCTTCTCAACTTTGGCATCAATAGCGTATGCCAAATAAGACTCACAACCCTTTGCAACAAGCTTTCGAGCTTTTGCAATGGTTAACAAACATAAATCCCCGCTTCTCCTATCCCCGTATATACATATCTCACGCCCCTCCGGAGTAGTTATCTTTATCATACGATTCTTACAAACTATGTGGGCTTCATTTTTGATCAACCAGTCCATCCCGACAATCACGTTAAACTCGCTGAACTCTATCGGAATCAGATCTAAATTGAAGACTACATCTTCAATTACTAATGTGCAATTACGGTATACGTGATCTACCTTGACTAGAGTGTTGCTAGCAGTTTCAATATCAAGTATAGCAGACAAATTAGACAGTGGCGTAGCAAGTCGTTGTGCAAAAACAGTAGACACGAAAGAGCGGTTGGCACCCGAATCAAAAAGAACTCGTGCAGGCAAGGAATTTACAATAAACGTACCCGTGACCACCTCCGGGTTTTCCCTAGCTTCCTCTGCCGTAATCTGAAAAGCACGAGCCGGTGCCCTTTGTGGCTGGTTCCGGCGGTTGACTGAAGCACCACTAGATCCTCCGGATGATCGGGTCGATGATGGAGCAGCAGCTGTTGGAGCATTCTTCCTACAGTTCCTACTATAGTGTCCCCATACCCCACACTTATAGCAAGCATCACCTTTTCGTGGACATTCGCTCTGAAAATGGCCCAATTCTCCACAGCAAAAGCAAGCGCATCCATTAGTACACTTGCCAAAGTGTTCCAGATGACACTTATTGCAATATTGCGGCTCGGTGTTGATGGAATAAGCACGAGCGCGACCAGAAGAACCAGACTGTCGGCGAGAAGACTGTTGAGGCGAGTACTACGACGATCGGGAAGATCCCGAGTATCCTCCCTCACGTTGGCGCTTCGGCGGTGACGGCTGTGTTGGGTTGGTGGAAGCAGCAGCGGACCCAATCGAGTAACCCGACATAATCAGAATCTGTTCTACATTTCTGGCAGCCTCAAGTAAACCAGCAAACGTAGGATAGCGAACGTTGCTCATAACCCTTCTGATTTGAATATCCAGACCAGCCTCGAACCTGGTCACCTTCCTTTCTTCGGTATCCACTTGATGAGGCGCAAACAGACTTAGCCTCGTGAATTCCACAACATATTGGGACACAGTCTTAGTCCCCTGTATCAACGACATGAACTTAGCCTCCAGTCTTCGGCGCTCATCAACTGGACAGTATTGCTGAGTGAATAACTCTGTAAACTCAGCCCAAGTCATCACAGCCACTTTCTCCAAGGTTAAGGCGTTAACCATGGAATTCCACCACATGATTGCGTCGTTAGTGAATATCGCAGTAGCATACCGAACCATGTCCTTCTCAGCACAGTCGCTAATTCGGATTGTCCGTTCGGTTGCCGTTATCCATTCGAGTGCGGCAACAATGTCTCCCAATCCATTAAACTCCACAGCCCCATTTCCCTTGAAATCCTTAAACCGACAACCTTTGGGTTTGTTTGATGACCCAGTGTTGTCATCTTGATTATCATTATTGCCCCCTTCTTTTTCCTTATTTTTCCTCTTGTCTTCTCTTCTCTTAGCTTCGGCCTCATCTCGAGCCCGAAACTGATCTTGAATCATCTTGTTCTGCTCAGCCATCATGGCTAGCATCATCTCCCTTGTTTCTTCAGGTGTCATTCCTCCTCCAGACATGTTCTGAAATAATAAACATATAACTTGTTTAGTAACATGTCATTAATTTAAAGACACCACCCATTGTCCCGTATGAAAGTCAACTTCTTATGATTACTGGATCATAACCTATCTTAGTTCAGATCATTACTTAAAATCACTACATATCATCACCTAATGTTTGAGATCAAGACGTCACGGACACTTGAATCTTAAACTACTGCTCTGATACCATCTCGTGTGACACCCTTGCCACATTAACCACCAATTACAAGACACCCAGGATTAATCACCAACATACAATAACATAATAATCTGATAACTTAGTTAAAGTGCGGAAGCATTAAAATACACAAATAAAGTAATGCAACAGTGTCAAACACCCTACGGTGCTACAAGGTACCAAATCTAAGTCTACATACCCAATTCAATATTACAACATTCAGAATATATTACAACATTGTCCCAAAGCACAATTACCGATTGAGTAGTAGATATCTTCAAAGAACTTCACAACAACCTAACTAGAAGGTCCGGCAGCAGACTTTCCCTTTCCTGTAAAATTACAACAACTGAGGAATAAGTGTATGCTTAGTGAATACACAGATTACGCATTTTATAAATCTTTATGAAGCCCCAAGAGTAACACCGATGACAAACATCGTATACCCTCTTCGTACACCAAGTACGGAAACAGAGCCGCAGCTCCTTCGAGCCCAAAGCTCGGCATAAAACATACCATCTGAGACAAATGTACGATCGCGGATGACATACTACCTACCAGAACCTCGGAGGGATCAGCTCCGGGTCATATAGCACAGTAACATCAGAGTAATTGATGCGACCCACCGGTCCATCACTAGATGCACAACAAACGAACGGACATGCAACAAATATGAATGTGCATCTAAATCTACGCAAGTTAGTAGAGTTCCAAATAACAATTGAAGCAACACGTCTCAGCAGGCAAAAGCTATCATAAAACAGATATAAACATGTGAAATCTACTGTACTCACAGTGGGTGCGTAAATAAACTTTAACCAATATTATTTCTCTTCGGAATTTCAACCGGATCAACAAAGTACCCCACTGTGGGTTAAACAACACCACAAGGGACCTGTAAGTCAGTTGTAACAACAGATCGTGTCAATAATTGTTTAATTCTATAAAACCAAATTTTATAATTTTTGTATCTTTTTATCCCCATTTCGGGTCCATGTTAAATTCGAATCATAGCTAGGTTCGAAAATAAATTCGAATCCCCGAATTAAATTTGAACCCATTAATTTCGAATTACTACTGAAATTCGGACCATACAAATTCGAATCCCATACCAAGTTCGGACCACATGCCAATTTCGGACCACAACCGAATTCGGTCCCCATCCGAATTCGGACCCATCCGGATTCCAACACTTAGAACTTATTTTGCTAACCTTTGAATAACTTTTGTTATTTTATGCGTTGTCTATGGGTTTTATTCAATATATTCGAGTTTAAAGAGTGGAGATTTCGAATTTATATACATAAACTCGAACCTAAACTCGATCATCGGACCGAATTCGAAACCATCTTCGATTTTAATGCTCAAAGTCGAACCCTTTTCTCGAATTTGGGGTTAAAGTCGAAGCTTTCATTCGATTTTAGCTCAATTTCGAGTTTGTTCTATGTATTTCGAGTTTGTTCTTGGAATCTCGAATTTGTTCATATTTTTCAGCTTTAAAACATACATTTCTTTGTCTAAATTCACGAATATGTTAAGTATTAAGCCTAGTTTCGATTCTATTACACATACTCTATCATATTCTAGCTAAAGCTCAAGCAAAATTAGCTTTAAATCACATGATAAATTCGAATTTCTATCTTCAAAACCGAACATATAGAAGCTTAAAAGGTCGATTCTTACCTCAAATTCGTACGAGATCACAAATGCAACCGTAGATTGTTGTAGTACTCCTCGAGATCTTTCCGATGGCGTATAGAACTCGACAATCGGCCGGTCGGTTTGGAAGGAAATCTAGTGAGAGAGAGAGAGCCGAGAGAGAGTGTTCTAGAGAGAGAGTGGGAGTGGTGAAAATGAAAGGCATTTGGCCTTTTTATTCCCATCTTTCCCCATTTTGCACATTTCACCCCTCAACTTATCCGGTTCCTTAAAATACTGATTTTATAAAACAAAAGAATTCTATCTTTTATTTATTATCCTTAACAATTATTTTCACTTAATAATTAAAAACTCTAAATTTCCATATAAGGCAACCAACTTTCATAATCTATCCAAATTTCGTACCAACTTTCATAATTCAACTTAAATTACATTAATTTAAAAATTCATCTAATTAAACCTCAATCATAATAATTAAAATATGAGGATGTTACACCAATGTAACGAGTATTCAGCTTTCCTCGTTTTCCAAAACGTACTACGCCCTTCCATGGCGACACTTTCAGCAATACTCTTTCTCCTACTTGAAACTCCAGAGACTTCCACCTCACATATGCATAGCTCTTCTGACAATCGCGAGCAGGTTTTAATCGATTCCAAATCTGCACTATCTTTTCGGTGGTCTCAAGTATGATCTCTGGGCCCGTGACTTGACTATCCCCAACTTCAGCCCAGCAGAGAGGTGATCGACACTTCCGTCCGTATAGTGCCTCAAATGGAGCAGCCTTAAGACTTGTGTGATAGCTGTTGTTGTACGAGAACTCCACTAAAGGCAAATGGGTATCCCAGCTGTTCCCGAAATCGATCACACAGGCTCTTAAAGGCAAATGACCATCGGTCTGATGGTGATATGCGGTACTCATGTCTAAGTTTGTACCCAAAGCTTGCTGTAATGACTGCCAAAATCTGGATGTGAATCTGCTATCTCTATCTGAAATGATTGAGACAGGCAATCCATGCCTAGAGACGACTTCCTTGAGGTAAATTTGAGCCAGCTTATTCATCTTGTCGGTCTCTTTAATCGGTAGAAAGTGCGCAGACTTTGTAAGGCAGTCAACTATTACCCAAATTGTATCATACCCACTTGATGTCTTTGGCAGTTTCGTTATGAAGTTCATGGTTATCCGTTCCCACTTCCATTGGGGAATCTCTGGTTGTTGCAATAACCCAGATGGGTTCTAATGTTCTGCCTTAACTTTGGAGCATGCTAAGCACTTGCTGACATATGTGGCAATGTCAGCCTTCATGTTAGGCCACCAGTACAGCTCCTTGAGATCATGATACATCTTATCGGATCCAGGGTGAACAGCTTATCTTGATTTGTGTCCTTCATCCATAACCAGCTTTCTTACTCCACCAAAGCTAGGTAACCAGACTCTATTCATGAAATATCGATTCCCATTAGCCCTTATCTTCCTCTCAGGACTTCATTCTTTATATTTTCTTCCTTAACAGCTTCCACTTGCGCATCATGAATTAAGGAAAGAAGGTTTGGTTGTATGGTCATCACTAAGGCTCGTACTCTTAATGGTATAGCTCGTTCTTTTCGGCTCAGGGCGTGTGCAACCACATTAGCTTTCCCCGGGTGATAGGGAATCTCACAGTCGTAATAACTTAATAGCTCCATCCAATGGTGCTGCCTCATATTCAACTCCTTCTGGTTCAAGATGTGTTGAAGACTCTTATGATCCGTGAATACAGTACACTTCGTACAGTACAGGTAATGTCTCCAAATTTTTAGGGCAAAAACTACTGCTCCTAACTCCAAGTCGTGTGTTGTGTGATTCACCTCGTGAACCTTCAGTTGTCGTGAAGCGTAGGCTATGACGTTATCCTTCTGCATTAACACACAACCCAACCCTTTGTGTGAAGCATCGCAGTAAACTACAAAGTTCTCGCTTCCTTCGGGTAGGGACAAAATAGGCGCGCTGCACAACCTGTGCTTCAATAACTGGAATGTCGCCTCCTGGTCATCACCCCAATCATACTTAACGTCCTTTCGGGTCAGTTTTGTTAGAGATCCGGCGATCTTTGAGAAATTTTCAATAAATCGCCTATAATATCCGTCAAGAATCTCCGTGGGGGTTCTCGGAGTTGCCCAATTCTTGATGGCTTTGATTTTTGTAGGGTCAACCTGAATTCCTTTACTATTGATCACATGACCGAGGAATTTTCCTTCTCTTAGCCAAAACTCGCACTTTGAAAGTTTGGCATATAGTTGTTTTTTCTCCAACAACTCCAAAATTAGCTTCAAATGTTGCTCATGCTCCTCCTTTATTCGTGAGTAGATTAAGATGTCATCTATGAATACAATCACGAACTTGTCCAAGTACAGTTTACACACCCGATTCATAAGGTTCATGAATACGGCTGGCGCATTGGTCAGTCCAAATGGCATCACATGGAATTCATAATGACCATACTGGGTTCTGAAAGCTGTCTTGGGAATATCCTCATCGCGAACCTTGACCTGATGATAACCAGACCTTAGATCATTCTTCGAATAGAAGCTTGACCCTTGGAGTTGGTCAAACAAGTTTGACTGGGACGTCGGCTACTATGAGCGGAAGTTGGAAGCCGCCAAGAAACGCACAGATGCCATGGCTCTCGTCGCCCAGGAAGACTACTGGGATGCTGAAGACACCGATGAAGAGGACGATAAAGGAAAGAATTGCTACATAGTTGATCGTCTGGGATTGGACAGCTATGCTACTTCTACTGCTTCAGATTCAGACAGTGCTGATGAGGGGGAGACAGCAACAAATCCACCAGCATGTCTGATGGCCAGATGCGACGATCCCGAATGTTCGTCATCAGATTCAGAAACACGAGAGGTATATTCCTGTTACCTTCCATAGCATGTAAATAATTTATCTGTAAATAGCACACACATATACTTGATTTAGAAGCTAGGTTAAATGCAGAAACTGAAAAGTGTGTGCAGGCTGAACATCTAGCCCAAACTTTAAAAGAGTCGTCTGAATTATATCAATCAAAAAGGTTAACTAAGCATAATGTGATAAAACAGATGCTAATCGAAAAGGTAGATGTTCAGGATGAATAAAGTACCTTTTATCAAGTACTGACGTGTATTTGGTTGCAGGTGCTATGTGCTTAATGATAAAGACAACCTCGGGAAATTCAACGAAAAAGCGGATGAAGCGATCTTCATTGAATACTCATCCAACTCGAAGGCTTATCGTGCATTCAATACCCGAACTAGTACAGTCAATGAAAGCGTGCATGTCACGTTTGATGATTTAGTTGAACTGGCACCCGAAGTTGATCATTCAGGACCACGCATTACACCAGTGCCTGGAGACTCTTCTACTCAATCTACTTCTTTTTCATCTTATGATTTAGTTAATTTATTTAATCCTTTTTATGTAGAATTTTTCGGTCCTAACGCTAATGTTTCTAATGTTTCTAATAATGTAGGTAATCCATCCAACAATTCAACTGCACCACAAATTTTATCCGATCCATCTTCATCCACATCATACCCTCATCCATCTACATCTTCCAATGACACACCCGCAGTTGAATCTACTCCTGAAATACCCTCGCATATCATGCAAAACATCCTTCCTTCACCTGAACATTCGGAACTCGAACCGGAACCAGTGGTACCATCACTAGAAACCATTGACCATGAATTATCATCCATCCCCACTCTCACCACTGAGATTCCATCCCGAGCACCCCTTCCACACGAGACTAAATGGACCGGAAGACACCCAACCGATCAAATCATTGGTGATGTCTCAACCGGTGTCCAAACACGTAGGGCCTCTGCTAATTAATGTCTCTTCGTATCATTCCATAATATGATAGAGCCAGCTCGTGTGGATGAAGCCCTAAAAGACCCAGATTGGATAGTTGCAATGCAAGAAGTGCTCAACCAGTTTGAACAGCTCAGAGTATGGCGGTTAGTTCCCAAGCCAAAAGACCGAACAATTAACGGAACAAAGTGGATCTATAAGAACAAACGAGATGAAAACGGCATTGTGATAAGGAACAAAGCGAGACTTGTTGCCAAAGGCTACCGACAACAAGAAGGGATAGATTATGACGAGACCTTCGCTCCAGTTGCACGGATCGAAGCTATCAGAATCTTCTTGGCGTACGCGGCACACAAAGACTTCAAAGTGTACCAGATGGATGTCAAGACAGCCTTTCTTAACGGTGAACTTAACGAAGAGGTGTACGTTGAACAACCACAAGGATTTGTTGATGCACATAAAACTGACCATGTTTATGTGCCAGACAAAGCGCTCTATGCTTTAAAACAAGCACCTCGCGCATGGTATGATAGTCTCTCTAATTTTCTTATCTCTGCTAGTTTCAGCAAAGGTGTGGTGGACACAACTCTGTTCACGAAAAGGGAAGACCCGCACATAATGCTAGTGCAAATATATGTCGATGACATTATATTTGGCTCTACTGACAGTAATTTCTGTAAGGATTTTTCAGCCCTAATGGAGTCCAGGTTCGAGATGAGTATGAAAGGGGAAATGAAATTTTTCCTTGGATTACAAGTCAAACAACTTGAAAATGAGATTTTTGTGAACCAGTCAAAATATACTCTTGAGATTCTCAAGAAGTATAAGTTAGACTCTTGCACGAATATCGCAACTCCAATGGCTTCCAACTGTAAGTTAGACACCGATCCTTCTGGGAAAAGTGTCGATAATACAACTTACATAGGGATGATAGGATCCTTACTGTATCTGACTGCTAGTAGACCTGATATAATGTTTTCAACATGTCTCTGTGCTCGTTTTCAGGCCGACCTGAAAGAATCACACCTAACTGCGGTAAAACGCATTTTTCGTTAACTTAAGGGTACACCCGATCTTGGTCTCTGGTATCCAAAGGGAACCGATTTTGATCTTACTGCCTTTTCAGATGCTGATTTTGCAGGTTGTATAGTTGACAGGAAAAGCACATCAGGTGGAATACAGTTCTTGGGAGACAGACCGGTGAGTTGGTCCTCCAAAAAGCAGAATTGTGTTTCAACATCCACAGTTGAAACTGAGTATGTAGCAGCTGCAAGTTGTTGCTCTCAAGTGTTGTGGATGAGAACACAATTACGTGATTATGGATTCTCACTCACCAATATCCCGATTTACTACGATTCTCGAAGTGCAATTGCCATCTCTTGCAATACTGTGCAGCACTCTCGAACAAAACATATAGATATCAGGTATCATTTTATTAAAGATCATGTAGAAAAGGGTGCAATTGAGTTGTATTTTGTTGGCACGGAATATCAACTTGCGAATATCTTTACTAAAGCTTTAGACGAACCTCGTTTTCAGTTTTTAGTATCCCATATCGGCATGTTGGCATGTTGAATCCACCTTCTAGTTAAATGTCAGACATTGTCTAAAATAATACTATTTCAAACTATCATGTTTGAAAACCCTTTATTTTAGAATATATCTGTTATTTAAATTTAAGGGTTGTGTCACAAAATTAAAATTCAATGTTTCCTTATCTATGTACATCTTTAATAATTAATGATCCTGACAAATTGTTGTGTGAATTGTTCATCACTGAGTGAGACGCAAATTTAATCCAGATTTGTCTGTATTCTTAAGGCTAAATAGGTTCAAGAAATTCATCTGAAAAAGAAAAAGAGGCGAATAGGTGTTTATTTGAGGGGGAGTATAGTTTGGATGTTAGTTTTTTGTAATTTTTGTTCTTTTTATTTTTCCTCTTAGTTAAATGTTTAAATTTTAGGTTGGTTAGTTTTTAGATTTTAAAGTTTAATTTAATCGGTCAGAAAATCACAAAACAATTTTATTTGTTTAAATTTGTCAAAAAGCCAAAAACATTTCATCTTACTTTATTTCATTTCTTTTTGTCTTAACTTAATTGCTAAAAGAAAATCTCAAAAATATTTTATTTTCCATTTACTTATTTTTATCTCAAAGAAAAATACAAAAAGAGTTTGTTTTTGGGCCAAATGTTTGTGAAAAATGTTTGATTTTTTTTTTTTTTGTTTAAGGCCCAACTTTTATTTGTTTTTGAGAAACAATCCAGCGGCCCAAAAAGATTTGGGGGCGGATCCTGTGGTACCCGACCCGACCCGCTCCCTTTAAATAGGACGGGTCAACGGTCAAATATCTTCACTTTTAAAAATTTTCAACTTTCCTTCTTCTTTCTCTCTTCTCCGACGCGCACACCACCACCAAACCACCATTTCTTCGACTTCAAGCTCTGTGGTTCATCATTTTCACTCATTTTTCTTGCTTATTTTGAGTTCGGCACTCTCATGTAACATTTTTCTAACTTTCTTTTAGCATTAACTTTTACTATAATGACTGTTTGATTTTCAAATTTTTCATGGTTTTTATTTTCGGTTTTTCACATTTTTAGGACTTTAAATATACTTTGTTTAGTTAGTTGTAGGTAAATAAAATGTTCCTTACATGTTTTTAGTCTAGGATCTCCATTTTCATGCATTTTTGACACAATCACAACTGTTCACGTAGCATGGTGCATGAAAAATTAAATGAACTGTTGGACTTCGGACCATCCGAATTCGGACCAAGCCCCGAATTCGGACCAAGCCCCGAATTCGGATGACTTACTTAGACAAATTTCAAACTTTTTCCAACTATCATGACCGAATTCGGACACTGTGCATCCGAATTCGGACCACTGTGCATCCGAATTCGGTCCTGCAAATAATGTTCAAAATTTTTCATTATTTTCCTAAGTTTAATTTCTCATACACTGTGCATCCAAAGTCGGCTGAGACCTGAATTCGGTCTCCATCCGAATCTTGAATTCCATCCGAATTCGGACTATTCCTTTTCCTTCAATGCATCAACCCGATTTCGGTCCCCATCCGAATTCACAACACCATCCGAATTCGGACCATCACTTGCCCTTGTCATTCATTATCCGGATTTCGGCTAGATCCGAATTCGATGGTATTGTTCATCCGAATTCGATCCATCCGAAATCCAACACTTAGCATATTTTTTAAAATTTTCCATTTTTCCATTTTCATTATAAATCAAAAAAAAACCAAAAAGATTTTCAGTCTGGTGCACCATTGGTTAGAGTTAGGATTACGATTGACTTTGGACTTTATTCAGTAGAATTCCATTCTACTAATAAAGACCCAATGCTTTAAACAGATCAGACAGTTTCTGTTTCACACTTATCCAGACTTAGTATCAATGTCTTATCATCTAAAGTATTCTGTTCTAACTTTGCTGCACCTTTACAGGAATCATGGAACCCACAGTTGTAATTACCGTACCCCATTGCCCTATTCCTAACAACAACGCCCAATTACCCGAAGAATCCATTCTTCCCCAAGATGAATACGTTGAGTTCATGCCACACAATTGGCAGCTTGATGTATCCCTCCTAAGCCGCGAAACCGAAACACTTGCCTTTGACATCCTTCAAAACCACCCTATCTTCTATTCACTTTCCACAGCCATTTCAGTACCCCAAATCTACCTACAATAGTTCTGGCATCGTTTAAAATTCGTAGCTGATGCTGTAGCACTTCACCTCCACTATAGACTGTGTCCCAGTCAAAATAACCACCGCAGCCATCCGCCATATCCTACGAATACCCGCTGAAGCCTATTCCATGCACCGCCTACAGTTTGCCCCAATTCCTCCACCCCTCGAAACCCTAAATGAAATCCAACCCTTGGGCTACGATGATCCGCTAACCAAGCCATCAGATTTTTTCAGGACCAAGAATCTTCAAGCTCACTGGAGAATTCTTTTCGACGTCATCAATAAATGCTTCACCGCCAAGCATGCTGGACACGACTCAGCATCAATTCAAGTCCTGGAAATATTCGCCGCCTTCGCGTATGACACACATTATGATTATGCTGCATTCCTATTCGAGGAATTAAGACGAGTCAAATCTGGAGAGGAGCACAAAACGTGGATGTAAATACATCCCTCTCCAGCGGTTCCTACAACTGATAATCCAATATGCCATGGACAATGACGATGATATACATGAATGTCCAGAGGTTGATGTCTACCCGACAATTGCGATACAAAAGCTCAATCTTCCCAAAGGGGCTCCTACTGTACCGGTAATGACAATCCCACTGTCCCTTCTTCAAAGGGCAGTGCAATCTGAAAGGGTAAGGGCGTATTTGAGAGAATTCTATCCGGATGAGGCTCGGTCAGATCCGACTGAGCCTACCCAGTCCGAAGGTGAGATTCGAGCGAGTGAGGAAGAGGGAGAAGCGGTGGAAGTTGAACAATCAATGGGTTTAGGTGAGCGGGAGATTGTGAGTGTAAGGGAGGGAGGAGAAGGTGAGGCAGCAGAGACGGTGGATTCCGAAAGAACCGTCTCTGTTGTAAGAGGGATTGAGATAACATCCAAGGGTGATTATAGCCCCATCAGTCGGACAACCCACATTCAGACCATCAGTCCAATGGTCGAATTCACCCCAACCACCCACTTAGCATCCTCTCAATAGGGTGCTACTTCATTGCACGGGGATCTACCACACACGCCATCACCCTCTCATTCGGAGAGTCGTGGTGTTGAACGAGGTCACACTCCGCCCGATGTGACCGAACACCTTTCTCCCACAGCTCACTACCCACCCCCACACACATCGCATTACGCCTTCGTGGCGTCCCATCAACGAGCTGCCTCCGTGGCGGCTCCTCAAACTTCCGGATCTGTGCATCCAATAGAGGAGCCAGAGATTAAGGAAGGAAGACCCGGAGTGGCTTCATCTATGCCATCCACTTTAGGCCATCTCCAACTCAACATTGAGATGTTAACGGCAGCTCTACGTGCTGCCGGTGTTGTTACCCTGGCTGCCCTGAACGCCAACAAGGAGGCTGCCGAGGAACGACATGCCGCCCTTCTCTTATTAATTAAGGGTAAGGGTGTCGCTTCTGAGAATTTGCCTCCACCAGGGACCCGATCAGTCAAAATGATGATTCAGGAGTTATCAGACAAGATAGATGCGCAAAACCGTTTAATTCTTCAAGTCCAGGAGCAACTCAACTCCCGAATGGACTGTCTTGAGTCTGCAGTTTTCGAGCTCCAGTGTCGTCCTCAGGCTGAGTCCCAAAAGCAAAAGCATGACGATCAGGACGACCCTGATCGGCATGAGGGGGAGAAGCGTCAAAAGACTCAGTCTGAGGACCTTATGTTGATCGTAGGGGGAGCTGAATCAGAAAGTACAGATATACAGGGGTCCGAGGAAAAGAGGTACGAGGCTCAGGAGTTCATGATGTTAGAAGTCGAGCCCATGTTTGAAGGTCCAGCTCCATTGGATCCAATGTCAGCCATGGTTGAGTTCGAATCCATTCACGAAAAGGTTGAAATCATATTGGTGTCTGACTCAGACTCCGATACTGATGACAACCAACCCTTAATCATCCCAAAGCCTGAGCCCAAATCACCACAAAAATCCTCATCTTCATTTGAATTCCTAAACTCTCCGCCCCCCGTTCCACAACAAGAAATACTATCCTCCATCCAAGCTCCCCCCTCACTAAAAGAATCCCAGTTAGTCCAAAGCCCGCCAAGAACTCAAAGTCCTCCCCAAGTCCAACATGTACCCCAGCCACAAACCAACAACCAGGACCTTCAGAAACCAGGTCAGAAACCAGGCGTGTAGATAGTTTTGATGAGCCTCCTACACAGCCTGGTGTTCATGATGACAGTGATTTATATTGGGTGGGGTGGTCCTCGAGAGGTGAAGTACATTCTCTGCCACCTGAGTTAAAAGAGGAGTTGAGACAAGAACGAAGGGGGAAATCTTCAAATTACTTGACGCCAAATCATTTGAGATAGATGAACCCCCCGTTCAGGGCCTTAAAGAATTTTCGCAAAAGTTTCCTCCGGAGCAATTCCAGAATCCTTTTCTGGAAGAACGATTCAAGATGGTATTCAGAAAGAAGTCAGGGTCATACAGCAGGCGCTTACTCATGGAACTCACAAATGTTTCCAAAGCTGAACAGGCCGAGTACAACCAATTAATGCTCAGGGAAAGGAGGTCCAAAGTTTCTAAGTCAAAGATAAAAAGATTTCTAACCATCACTATGTGCAAGAGAGCAAAAGTATACTATCCTACCTTACAGGTAGAGAGAGAAGATGGCACGGTGGAGGAATTCAATGAAAATGACTTGAATTTTGTGAACGTGGACGACGTTGAATTTTTACACAACCGACTGAAACATCGAATTAAAAAACGTCTGTCTCACATGGTCGCCATAGGCGCACTTATTCGAAGTATGAACCACCGCTCTATTATCATGTGCCTAATAGATTTACAAATGGCGATAGAGAGCTCGCTTGTGAAAGTAGGTCTTCGAGCCCCTGAGCACGATAGCTTTCTTCTTGACCATCATCCTGCTTACAGAGTCATATTCAGAGGAGGCCCGGGAGTTATTTTTGTGAATTAGAAAGGGTATAAGAGATTTATGCGCTTCGAGGATCTTCCTTGTTATTCCGATGGTACTATCAGAATGGTTAGAGCCGAGCTTACACGAAGAGTTCAAGAATTTGATGCTCAACCAGATCCAGAACTTAGATGCTCGCCAAAGGAGATACTGGACATCCTCAGTGGCATCAAATTCCTGAATGAATGGCTACACATGAGACAAGTGATTAGACGATTTGATGTCATCCTTGGGCTCCGTGATGCAGCAGATCATGCCAGAGTTCCAGGACCACCACAATGATCGAAAAGGGGGAGATTGTTAGATATTAAATTTCGATCTTGTGGATCTTTTTTGTAATAACTATTTAGATAATATCTAGCCTTGTAATTTATTTCTTAGTTAGTTTATGTTGTGTGAAAAGTTAAAGGGCCTTTGGTGCCAATCCTTGTAAGTTAATTAAAGGAGCCTATGTATAGGCTCCTAGGGTTTCTAAATGAAATACGGTTGACATTTTATGAGATATTGAGATTCTTTATTGCAGCCGCCATTTTTCATATTCTCCCAACATTCCTTTTGTTCTTTCATAATATCACAATTATTGAGTAAGAATTCTTCTTGTGAGTGATTATTGAACATTAATGTGCTGATATATTCTGGGAATCAAATATAACAGAGCGGGTATCGATTCTTTACGGTCAGCTTATTTAGTTCCCGATAGTCAATACACATCCGGTATGTTCCGTCCTTCTTCTTTACAAACAAAACCTCAGCTCCCCAGGGTGAGGAACTCGGTCTGAGAAATCCTTTATCCAAAAGCTCCTGCAGCTGATTGGATAGTTCTTGCATTTCCTATGGGGCTACAGGTATGGAGCTCCTGCCACTAGTGCCGCCCCTGGCACTAAGTCGATTTGGAATTCGACTTGTCTTGATGGCGGGAGTCCAGGCAGGTCATCTGGAAAGACGTTGGGGTAATCACGGACTACAGATCATCGAGCCGCTTCTCCTTCGGCTCCTTTTCCGTCATGTGGACTATGATTGCTTGACAACCCTTTTGTAGACATTTCAGGGTCCTTAGACAAGATATGATGCTTACTTTGGTGTTTATCCATTCGCCTTGGACATTTAGGACCTTTTTGTTGGCTAAGGGTATGCGCACCGTCTTCTTATCGCACATGATTTCCGCATGGTTCTTCGATAACCAGTCCATGCCTATAACTACGTCAAAACTTCCTAGTTTGACGAGCAATAAATCTATTTCAAATTGTTGACCTACTAGTAAAAAGGAACATCCTCGAATTATGTTATTCGTTTTTAGTGTCTTACCGTCAGCAACCTCTATAGCATACGTGGCACTTAATTGGGTAAGAGTGGCATTTATCTTCTTACTAAACTTAGTGGATATAAAGCTCCTACCAGCACCGGTATCAAACAGAATAAAAGCAAAAGTGTTGTTGAGAAGAAACGTACCCGTGACCACATCGGGATTCTGTCTTGCTTCCCCACTGCCCATGACAAAAGGTCTTCCTTGAGCTCCTCCGACATTCTTCAACTTTGGGCAGTCCTTTTTGAAATGCCCAGTAACTCCACACTCAAAACACCCTTTTTGAGATCCGTTGCTGGTGCCGGGATTGGAAGCTCTTCAATCCTTGGTTAGATGACCCTGTCTCTTACACTTGCCACAGGGATTCGTACATTGCCCGTTGTGATGATTATTGCACTTGCTGCAATAGGGTTTGTTGTCAGTGTAGCTTTTCTTTGATTCAGACCCAGCTACGTAGGCCTTGATGGTCTCCTGCTTCTTTTGTTGGTTCCTCGAGTTTTGGCCTGAGCGGTCTTCCCATTTCCGCTTGTGGTCATTAGACTTTGCAACTGTTGCCACCTGACGTACTACTTGATCCATCAAGTTATGTTCCATACAAATGGCGTTTAGAATCATCGTTGAGTTTCAAGAGGTCACATTTCCTTGGATCTGAGGAGAGAGTCCCCAGATGTATCGCTCGACCCTTTTATATTCCGAAGTGACCATTTCGGGGCATAGCAAGCTCAGCTCATGGAAACGGTTTGTATACCCAGCTATATCCATTCCTCTCATCGTCAAATTCCAAAACTCGGACTCCATCTTTTGGAGCTCGCTACTCGGGCAATATTCGTCCGTCATCATCCTCTTCAAATCAGTCCATGGGAGTAGATATGTCGTGTCGATCCCGACAGACTGCACATATGACTTCCACCACGTAAGGGCTCCATCTTGAAGCGTATGAGTGGCGAACTTCACCTTGTTTTCTTCAGCATAGTTGCTCACCCGGAATACGGCTCCAGTTTCTCAAACCATCGAGTAAGGCCAATGGCACCTTCCGTGCCATTGAAATACCTGGGTTGGCAGCCTAGGAAGCCTTTGATGCTGCAACCACGTGGGTTATTTTCCGCTCCTACAGCAACTCCACTGCTTCCGGATCCATTTTGGCGGTTGCTTTCAAGAGCTGCGATGGCATCGACTACCCTTTGAGCTACCAGTCGCTCGATTTCCGCGGTGTTCATCCTTCGTGGTGGCATGATCTTCAATTTTAGAGAAAATTAACACGGTGTAAGAAGATAAGTCTATGGGTTTGAATTTTTCTAAGGCAAATAGTCATACTACATATCATCAACACAGATTTATAATAAACTTAATTTCTCATTAAACATTGCTTGATATATAATCTTATACAACATGGGGACGGGGTTTCCCTGAAAAATTTCAAGCCTAGGAAATCCACTAAATTGCAAGTACAAATGCTATAAATACAATAATAAGGAAGCACTAGGTGTGAGATGTCTCGGGGGTCTATCCCTGCTCCAGAGCGCTAAGCCGCAGTGCTAGTGAGGCGTTGCGTGCCTCGCACTCCGCTAGACGCTGTCGGAGTTCAATCATCTCATCCTGCTGAATTGATTGAACATGCTGATTGGCCCAGCAAATGTTGGTATTTTGCAGTTGTTCCTGCTCAAGTCTAGTCGCAACCTCCCTGGCCTCTTGACTGAGTTGCCTCAGTCGAAGGTCGTGTCTTGCGGCCCTTGCCACAAGTAGCGGTACAGTCTGGGCTGCGGGTTTGATATGATGTCGTTTGTATATATTTTTCGTATCATCTCGTCTTACATTTTCGCGGTTTTAGCCACGTTATACGTGGAAATGGTATTTATTTGCTTCATATTTGTATTTCGTAGGTTTGAAGCCGCCATGTTGCCAAATAGATGAAAAATGAAGCGAAAACGTTGAATTCACAAATTTAGCCATCCTCCCTCAAAGCTTGAATGAGTTTGCCAAAGCCAGTCAGGTCGTGACCACGACTCAGGCTCGTGACCACGACTTTTGTCATGATCACGACGCGTCAGATCTGATTAAAGAGAGAGCAGCGGCCAAATTAGGGCAACCTTCATTTTTATCTAAGTATAGCCGCAATTTTCGCACACTTTAAGATGCGATTAGTAGGTGTAGGTAGGGTTTTCGTTTTTCAAGCATAGTTAGGGTTAGATAAGCTCAAGCATTCGGTTTTCCATGGTGATTCAAGCATTCGGTTACGATTTCTTCACCTATTTCATCACTTTAGATTCGGTTTTGGTACAATCTTTCCTTAAACTTTCTGAAATGGTTTTGTTTAGTTTAGATTTCGTTTATTTCGTTGTTAATAGCATGATTAGTGAGTAGTCTTATTAACACTCACTTGGATTTTGTTTCTTGATGGATATATGAAAAGATTTTGATGTTTTAATTGGAAAAGTGTATGTCTCAATTGTGTATGATTTAACTGATGCGTTGAAATTAACAAAATTAGTGTTAAGTTTGATTTTCTAGCATTATTGTGATCATGAGAATTGAATTTAAATGCTGATTATTACAAACTTTATCAAATTTGTGTGATTTGTTAGTTTGTTGCCATTTCTAGCATTATTGTGACTATGATATGGTAACTAGTTGATAAATTGTGAAGTTATTGCATGAAATTGATCCTTAGCATTATTGTGATCATAGGGTTAATTTGATCTTTAAGTTCCATGAATATGATATGTGTTTGATCGATTAAAATGAATGTTTGAAACCGATTCCGAGCGCTTGACGTGTAGAAAGTTTTGGTTTTAAAAGCTAGTTTTAGCTGGTTGATTCTTTCATAAAATGCATGTTTTCGCTAGTTTTATGGGGTTAGGGAATACTGGAGAACTCCATACTTGATCCCTAAAATTAGTGGGATGTGTTCTTTAATTGTCTTGTACGCACTTGATTGGCATACATTTGTGCTTTAAATGCTAAAACGGTTGGATTTAGTTCTAACTTGTTTTTTGTTTCAAACTAAAACATCCTAAGAGTTTATTCACTTAGTTCCTTTTCATAAATCCTAAATAACAATTCCAAATGGGCGTTGCTTTTATTATTTGATCTTTATCTTGTTTATTTTCTTTTGATAATTTAGATCATCATTGTCTGTCATCTCTCATTTTAGTTTAAGTATTTTAGTTTATCTTAGGTGCATTCATGCATTTCATAGTTTAGTTTAGTTTAGTTTGTAGGTAATCCATCATTTTCCCCTTTTAAGTGGCTAGATATTAGTGATAATCCTAGTATCGGTATCTCGATCCTTTTTGCCGTTCCCTGAGTTCGATAATTCCCGAGGTCAGCTTCTAGCTATACTATCTACGACTGGTACACTGCCAGTGGTATTTGGTATAACTTAGGCTTTCTTCATTTCTTTTATTTTTGATTGCCAAATCCGTGTAGATCAGGGTTCTTGGGTGAGAGATGGGGTCGGCACGAAGGATGGTCCTCTGATCTCAAATTGGGAGGGGATTCCCTCCTCCCGCCTCCATACCTGGAGGTGTCTGGCATCCAACTCCAACGCCAGGCATCTACCCGTAGCTGTTGCGGCGGGCTTGGCTGAGGGACTGGGATAGACTCCCGCCGAGGCATTATGACCCTTTTTCGTGCGGTGAACTTCATAAGTGGCCCATTTGGATGTGGGAGATAAGTTTTGTGGGATGGGACTTGGGGGTGATAAGGTATGTACGAAGGGGCCACCGGAGATGGTGGATCCTCCTCGGATGGTTCTCCCCATCCGCTAGAGGGTTCTTCCTCCTCCATGGGTTCTTCCTCGGAGGGGTCTTCTGACTCAATAAAAATCTCGGTGTCCTCTAGGTCCATGGGTACATTCTCGTCCTCGGAATCAGAGAGAATAATGGTCGTATTGTTCGACATTTTCTAAAATCAGGGTTCATTTGTAGTCATTTTAGTTACTCGCAAAATGTTTTAGTTTTCTTGGATCAATAAAGTTTAGTTGTCGCAGTTATAGTCTAGGGTACTAATACAACCTACTTCACTATAACCATGGCTCTGATATCAATCTGTCACACCCTAATACCCCGCTTGTTAACGAGGCGTGACGTCGCGAAGACAAAGGCATAATCATAATGAACGACCTCTAAATGGGACGTTCTCGATATACATAGATTAAAATATCGTTTTACAATCAGTATGATAATAGAGATCACGAATAATGGAGATTAAAGTACATGACCAAAAATAATAAATAAACTAGTTATGCAATTAAATCTCCATGTTTGGTTATAAAATGCTCCGTGACTCCCAAAAACTTGTAAATTCGACCCTTTGCCATGTATGCGGAATGTGGCCCTTAAGATCCTGAGAAAAATGTGCTAAATATGTCAACATAAAGTTGGTGAGCTCATAGGTTTACTCGATAAGTGAGACATTGTATGGAAACACAAGATTTCAGTGAGTTATAAAACAAAAACGAATCATATAGTTTAAGTATTAACATACGCCTCACGACACTGTAACTTTACTTTTGAGTGCCCTTGTGGTATCCAACACCATAATATAAAGAATAGTCAAATAATTATGCATCTGTTTACAATTGGGGCGACCAACCTAGATGAGGGTGTCAACCCAAATAGATCTATCCACAATATTCACGTTTAGGTAGTAATTGACGGTTCATGATTGATGGCGGTGGTGAAGTAACAATCTTATGTAATATGAAAAATGATTCAAGTACTTGTGTCCATATAAAATAAAAAGTTGAACATGTATTCTCACCCCAAAATAGTAAGAACAATTAAAAATGGGGCTATGAAATCTCACCGTAAAATGTGATGGCAAAATGAGCTTAAAATGGAAGTTTCGTTGGTCATTTGGGATGAACTTGATGTGTTTAACCGAGTCCTAAATGATGTGAGGGCCTTAATAGTTATGATTTTTCAAAGTCGGTGTAATATTTCTGCCGAAAAATCCAGATTTTATAACCTTGAAACAACTTGTGATTCTTGTTGTTTATTCAAAACCCACATGTATAAAAGGCTATGAACAAAGTTATATAGCTTGTTTTCATATTATTCATGCTTTCATTATGTGTTTATATATTTATAAACACATTTGAAGAAACAAACTTTAAAACTAAAAGTTAGATGTTCATAACTTGGTTTTTGATGAACTTTGTTGTTGTTGGTGATTATATATTATTATGCAAGACTTATATAAACATAAATACAAGAAGTTATAACTTATATTGACTTACTTTGAGGTATTAGAAGCATGAAATCAAGTAAAAGTTGAATTTTTGAAAGGTTGCACCAAGAACACTTGAAATAAACTTCAAGAACCCTTAAAAGAACAAAAGTTGCAAACTTTTGGCTTTGGTTAACACCTTGGCCGATTTTTTTGAGCGAAATGAGAGAGTTTTCTTGTGTTTTGGAGGTGTGAAAATGAATGGAAGTGAGCTCTCTATTTATAGAGAAAATTTGGTCTTTCAAAGTGGAGGTTGAATAAGGATTTGGATGAAATGAAAGGGTATGATGAATGAGGATTTGATGGTGTAAAAGGACTACCTATGGGCAGATTTTTGAAGATATTATCATGTATTTTCATTTTTCTTGTATAAATGTATTTAGAATGTATTCTTGTATTTCCGTTTTTATGTAAATTCATAAATACTTTTGAATGCATTTGTTTAATGAATTGTTTGTCTTTCATAATTAATGTTAAGTAAGTGTAGTAATGTGTGATTAGTGTCACTAATCTTAATTTAATTATGTACTTAGTTGAATTAATCCATCGTATCGTAAATCAATCGGATTAATAAATTTGCCGTTTCATCGCACCGATGAAATTGTTTCTAATTGAGATGAATTTCTTTATGAAATTTTTTAATCATATTGATTAATTTTTAATGACCACTGATTAGGTTATAACTTGTTAAAAACTACTGATTAGGTTATGATTACTAACCTGATTTTGTGCCGGTTATTATAGTTATGGATTTGATTGGACTCATATAGATGTCCAGGGCTTATTCTCAGTCTATTGGGATTGTAGAAGACCCAATGTACATAATGTAGGTTATGCCTTGTGTACTTGAATTATTTGAGGGAAAACCACTCCCGTATTGATTCGGGATAGATGTTGTTATATATGTATGTGTGTATGTAAATTTTTGAGAACCACTACCGTATTTAATCGGGGTAGACGTGGCCAATTACATGTACATATACATAATAGTTGTGTGAGGATCCGTCATGTGAGGATAGCAACGGACCACTTGTGTGTGACAAGCGATGATGATCTAACACATTAGGCTACAAGCACAGTCGGACTGCATGCCCTAGTAAGTGTTCTAAAATGTGAGGACAGCAACGGACCGCCTGTGTGTGATGGACAATGATGATCTGATGTTAGGATGCAAGCATGTCTTGGCAAAACTTGTGTTTATGCTGTCATTAGTAGTATGCATATGGAGAAGTAACGGGCCACCTACAGGTGATCTCAGTATCTAAACATTACAGCATGCTACTATGACCATATGGAAACTCCTACCTTTGACGGATTAGCCTGGATGGTTGAGGTGGATTTCAAAGTATTCAGATGGCTCTCTACCTTGGCCGGATTAGCCTGAATGGGTGAGGTGGATACCAAAAGATTTTGATTGCTCCCCATCTTGACTCGGCTGGGCTGGGTGATGATAGTGAAATTTGTGTGAATGTTCAATGCTGGAAAGTCTAAAGCTCTTTGGATGGGAACACAGCTTTGTGGAAAATCTTATTGATCATTTATTTGATGTTGACACCAATAATTCTCAATGAGGATGACATGATCCCATATGAGTTAAACCGCGTAAGGGCTCCATCCTGAAGCGTATGAGTGGCGAACTTCACCTTGTTTTCTTCAGCGCAGTTGCTGACTCGGTATACGGACTCCAGTTTCTCAAACCATCGAGTAAGGCCAACGACACCTTTCATGCCATTGAAATACCTGGGTTGGCAGCCTAGGAAGCCTTTGATGCTGCAACAACGTGGGTTATTTTCCGCTCCTACAGCAACACCACTGCTTCCGGATCCATTTTGGCGGTTGCTTTCAAGAGCTGCGATGGCATCGACTACCCTTTGAGCTACCAGTCGCTCGATTTCCGTGGTGTTCATCCTTCGTGGTGGCATGATCTTGAATTTTTGAGAAAATTAACACGGTGTAAGAAGATAAGTCTATGGGTTTGAATTTTTCTAAGGTAAATAGTCATACTACGTATCATCAACACAGATTTATAATAAACTTAATTTTTCATTAAACATTGCTTGATATATAATCTTATACAACATGGGGACGGGGTTTCCCCGAAAAATTTCAAGCCTAGGAAATCCACTAAATTACAAGTACAAATGCTATAAATACAATAATAATGAAGCACTAGGTGTGAGATGTCTCGGGGGGTCTCTCCCTGCTCCAGAGCGCTGAGCCGCTGTGCTAGTGAGGCTTTGCGTGCCTCGCATTCCGCTACACGTTGTAGGAGTTCATTCATCCCATCCTGCTGAATTGATTGAACATGCTGATTGTCCCAGTAAATGTTGGTATTTTGCAGTTGTTCCAGCTCAAGTCTAGTCGCAACCTCCCCGGCCTCTTGACTGAGTTGCCTCAGTCGAAGGTCGTGTCTTGCGGCCCTTGCCACAAGTAGCGGTACAGTCTGGGCTGCGGGTTTGATATGATGTCATTTGTATATATATTTGGTGTCATTTTGTCTTACATTTTGGCGGTTTTAGCCTCGTTATACGTGGAAATGGTATTGATTTGCTTCATATTTGTATTTCGTAGGTTTGAAGCCGCCATGTTGCCAAATAGATGAAAAATGAAGCGAAAACGTTGAATTCACGGATTTAGCCATCCTCCATCGAAGCTGGAATGAGTTTGCCAAAGTCAGTCACGTCGTGACCACGACTTTTGTTGTCACCACGACTCAGGCTCGTGACCACGACTTTTGTCGTGATCACGATGCGTCAGATCTGATTAAAAAGAGAGAAGCGGCCAAATTAGGGCAACCTTCGTTTTTTATCTTAGTATATCCGCAATTTTCACATACTTTAAGGTGCGATTAGTAGGTGTAGGTAGGGTTTTCGTTTTTCAAGCATAGTTAGGGTTAGATTAGCTCAAGCATTTAGTTTTCCTTGGTGAATCAAGCATTTGATTACGATTTCTTCACCTATTTCATCAATTTAGCTACGGTTTTGGTACAATCTTTCCTTAAACTTTCTGAAATGGTTTTGTTTAGTTTAGATTTCGTTTATTTTGTTGTTAATAGCATGATTAGTGAGTAGTCTTGTTAACACTCACTTGGATTTTGTTTCTTGATGGATATATGAAAAGATTTTGATGTTTTAATTGGAAAAGTGTATGTCTCAATTGTGTATGATCTAATTGGTGCGTTGGAATTAACAAAATCGGTGTTAAGTTTGATTTTCTAGCATTATTGTGATCGTGAGAATTGAATTTAAATACTGATTTTTACAAACTTTATCAAATTTGTGTGATTTGTTAGTTTGTTGTCATTTCTAGCATGATTGTGACTATGATATGGTAACTAGTTGATAAATTGTGAGGTTATTGAATGAAATTGATCCTTAGCATTATTGTGATCATAGGGTTAATTTGATCTTTAAGTTCCATGAATATGATATGTGTTTGATAGATTAAAATGAATGTTTGAAACCGATTCCGAGTGCTTGACGTGTAGAAAGTTTTGGTTTTAAAAGCTAGTTTTAGTTGGTTGATTCTTTCGTAAAATGCATTTTTTCGCTACTTTTATGGGGTTGGGGAATACAGGAGAACTCCATACTTGATCCCTAAAATTAATGGGATGTGTTCTTTGATTGTCTTGTACGCACTTGATTGACATACATTTGTGCTTTAAATGGTAAAATGGTTAGATTTAGTTCTAACTTGTTTTCTGTTTTCAACTAAAACATTCTAAGAGTTTATTCACTTAGTTCCTTTTCATAAATCCTAAAGAACAATTCCAAGTGGGTGTTGCTTTTATTATTTGATCTTTATCTTGTTTATTTGCTTTTGATAATTTAGATCATCATTGTCTGTCTTTATCTCTCATTTTAGTTTAAGTATTTTAGTTTAAGTATTTTAGTTTATCTTAGGTGCATTCATGCATTTCGTAGTTTAGTTTAGTTTATTTTGTAGGTAATCCATCATTTTCCCCTTTTAAGTGGCTAGATATTAGTGATAATCCTAATATCAGTATCTCGATCCTTTTTGTCGTTCCCTGAGTTCGATAACTCCCGAGGTCAGCTTTTAGCTATACTATGGTATATCTTAGGCTTTCTTCATTTCTTTTTTTTATTGTGAAATCCGCGTAGATCAGGATTCTTGGGTGAGAGACGGGGTCGGCTCGGAGGATGGTCCTCTGATCTCAAATTAGGAGGGGATTCCCTCCTCCCGTCTGCATTCCTGGAGGGTGTCTGGCATCCAACTCCAACGTCGGGCATCTACCCGTAGCCGTTGCGGCGGGCTTGGCTGAGAGACTGGGATAGACTCCCGTCGAGGCATTATGACCCTTTTTCGTGTGGTGAACTTCATAAGAGGCCCATTTGGATGTGGGCGATAAGTTTTGTGGGATGGGACTTGGGGATGATAAGGTATGTACGAATGGGCCACCGGAGACGGTGGATCCTCCCCGGATGGTTCTCCCTATCCGCTAGAGGGTTCTTCCTCCTCCATGGGTTCTTCCTCGGAGGGGTCTTCTGACTCAATAGAAATCTTGGTGTCCTCTAGGTCCATGGGTACATACTCATCCTCGGAATCAGAAAGAATAATGATCGTATTGTTCGACATTATCTGAAATCTGGGTTCATTTATAGTCGTTTTAGTTACACGCAAAATGTTTTAGTTTTCTTGGATCAATAAAATTTAGTTGTCGCAGTTATAGTCTAGGGTACTAATGCAACCTAGTTCACTATAACCATGGCTCTGATACCAATCTGTCACACCCCGATACCCCGCTTTGCAACGAGGCGTGACGTCGCGGAAACAAAGGCATATCATAATGAACGACCTCTAAATGGGACGTTTTCGAAATACATAGATTAAAATATCGTTTTATAATTAGTATGATAATAGAGATCACGAATAATGGAGATTAAAGTACATGACCAAAAATAATAAATAAACTAGTTATGCAATTAAATCTCCATGTTTGGTTATAAAATGCTTCGTGACTCCCAAAAACTTGTAAATTCGACCCTTTGCCATGTATGCGGAATGTGGCCCTCAAGATCCTGAGAAAAACATGCTAAATACGTCAACATAAAGTTGGTGAGCTCATAGGTTTACTCGATAAGTAAGACATTGTATGGAAACACAAGATTTCAGTGAGTTATAAAACAAAAACGAATCATATAGTTTAAGTATCAACATAAGCCTAATGACATCGAAACTTAACTTATGAGTAATTAACGGATGAGGGCGTCAACCCAAATAGATCTATCCACAATATTCACATTTACGTAGTAATTAACGGTTCATGATTGAGGGAGGTGGTGAAGTAACAATCTTATGTAATATGAAAAATGATTCAAGTACTTGTGTCCATATAAAATAAAATGTTGAACATGTATTCTCACCCCAAAATAGTAAGAACAATTAAAAATGGGGCTATGAAAACTCACTGTAAAATGTGATGGAAAAATGAGCATAAAATGTAAGTTTCGTTGATCATTTGTGATGAACTTGATGTGTTTAACCGAGTCCTAAATGATGTGAGGGACTTAATAGTTATCATTTTTCAAAGTCTGTGTAATATTTCTACCGAAAAATCCGGATTTCATAACCTTGAAACAACTTGTGATTCTGGTTGTTTATTCAAAAACCACGTGTATAAAAGGCTATGAAACACATTTATATAACTTGTTTTCATATTATTCATGCTTTTATTATGTGTTTATATTTCATAAACACATTTGAAGAAACAAACTTTAAAACTAAAAGTTAGATGTTCATAACTTGGTTTTTGATGAACTTTGTTGTTGGTGGTGATTATGTATTATTATGCAAGACTTATAGAAACATAAATACGAGAAGTTATAAGTTAGTATTTACTTACTTTGAGGTATTAGAAGCATGAAATCAAGTAAAAGTTGAAATTTTGAAAGGTTGCACCAAGAACACTTGAAATAAACTTGAAGAACACTTGAAAGAACAAAACTTACAAACTTTTGGCTTTGGATGACACCTTGGCCGATTTTTTTGAGCGAAATAAGAGAGTTTTCTTGTGTTTTGGAGTTGTGAAAATGAATGGAAGTGAGCTCTCTATTTATAGAGAAAATTTGGTCTTTCAAAGTGGAGGTTGAGTAAGGATTTGGATGAAATGAAAGGGTATGATGAATGAGGATTTGATGGTGATAGGGTAAGGTTGTTTTAATTATAAAAAAAAAAAGTCAAACTCTATAAAAGGACTACCTATGGGCAGATTTTTGAAGATATTATCATGTATTTTCATTTTTTTTGTATAAATGTATTTAGAATGTATTCTTGTATTTCCGTTTTCATGTAAATTCATAAATACTTTTGAATGCACTTGTTTAATGAATTGTTTTAGTCCTACATAGTTAATGTTAAGTAAGTGGATTAATGTGTGATTAGTGTCACTAATCTTAATTTAATTTGTACTTAGTTGAATTAATCCATCGTATCGTAAATCGATCGGATTAATAAATTTGTCGTTTCATCGCACCGATGAAATTGTTTCTAATTAAGATAAATTTCCTTATGAAATTTGTTAATCATATTGATTAATTGTTAATGACCACTGATTAGGTTATAACTTGTTAATAACTACTGATTAAGTTATCATTACTAACCTGATTTTCTGCCGGTTATTACAGTTATGGATTTGATTGGACTCATATAGATGTCCAGGGCTTTTTCTCAGTCTATTGGGATTGTAGAAAAGCCAATGTACATAATGTACGTTATCCCTTGTGTACTTGAATTATTTGAGGGAAAACCACTCCCGTATTGATTCGGGATAGATGTGGTTATATATGTATGTGTGTATGTAAATTTTTGAGAACCACTACCGTATTTAATCGGCGTAGACGTGGCCAATTACATGTACATATACATACTATTTGTGTGAGGATCCGTCATGTCAAGATAGCAACGGACAACTTATGTGTGACAAGCGATGATGATCTAACACATTAGGCTGCAAGCATGGTCGGACTGCATGCCCTAGTAAGTGTTGCAAAATGTGAGGACAGCAACGGACCGCCTATGTGTGATGGGCAATGATGATCTGATGTTGGGATGCAAGCATGTCTTGGCAACACTTGTGTTTATGCTGTCATTAGTAGTATGTATATAGAGATGTAACGGGCCACCTCTCAATCTTTAAACATTACATCATGCTACTATGACCATATGGAAACTCCTACCTTGGACGGATTAGCCTGGATGGTTGAGTTGGATTTCAAAGTATTGAGATGGCTCTCTACCTTGGCTGGATTAGCCTGAATGGGTAAGGTGGATACCAAAAGATTGTAATTTCTCCCCATCTTGACTCGGCTAGGCCGAGTGATGATAGTAGAATTTGTGTGAATGTTCAATGTTGGAAAGTCTATAGCTCTTTGGATGGGAACACAGGTTTGTGGAAAATCTTATTGATCATTTATTTGATGTGGGACACCAATAATTCTCAATGAGGATGACATGATCCCACTATAACTTGTCATCCCATCACTAGCCTTTATATTTTTGTTGATAGAAAATGTGTGTTGGATAATAATGATTAATATGTAGTTGTTATTTATATTAATCTTAGAATTCACTAAACAACTTTTGTTGTTTACGTTTCAGTTGCTGAACTTTTTTCAGGTTTTGTGATACCATGCTGGAAGCATTTAAACTTCCTTATTGTTGAAGATTGCAGACTCGAGATTAACGGTATGCCTTGGTCATTGTGTCGGGTTTTTGGTAGTCGCGTTATCGACCTTCACTATTTGTTTGCAGGATCATAATCTGTCTCTTTGTACACTTCAGTAGTTTTTTATTCAGATGCATAACTTATGATGCATTAGTTGTAAAAGATTTAAAGTTTTCCATAATTTTGCAAGTATTGATATATTAATTATTGTTAATCATGCATAAATATGTATTATTGTTGTATGTGTATTTTACCTGAACAAATTGCAAGTTGCATGTCACCTATTTGAAGAAAATCACTATTTTAATAAGTTTTAATCAGATAAACGTTTTTTGTGACAACAAAAAGGATTGGGGTTTTAATTACAAAGATGATCCAACTCGAGGGTTTTTTAATGTAAAAATCCTTTTTTTTAATAATACCCTAAACAATTCTTTTATGCCTCATAAAAACATTAACCGCCTAAATCTCAAAAAATTGGTTTCTTTTTAGCTAAAAACATGAACATCGCAGGTTGTATTTGCTTATGTGTTATTAATCACCTAACTTAAGTATTATTTCTATTTCAGTGAACGCCCTCACCTCTTGTGAACACCCCTTTGACTAACACCTAGAATCAAAAATGAGAATTTGAGGCTTTAGAAACATGATGACACATCAGATGAACAAAATTCGAACACTAACACATCATAAACCCTGAAGTAGGACTTGAAGGAATTTGATGAAGGAATTGAGATCTAGATTTGCTCGACGAATCTTCATCAAAGGCTTTGTGATGAATCATTAACAAAATGTGATGAAGAATCTCATGAGAAATAGAGATCCAAATCTCTCGGTGATGAATCTGATGAACAAAATGGTGAACCATAGTAACCTTAAATCCATGTGATGAGGTTTAGTGAAGTTCCACAAGCCTTCAACACACATCGTTATGCCCTCGTCTGCAACCTTCATTGGTATCCTCACATTTAAAGGTTGAATATGTGAAACACTGCCATAGATTTGTGGTATCTGTTAATCTTTATTTATTTGCGATTATTGAACTTGAAAATGGGGTTGGGCTTGAACTTGAACATGTTCATTAATCTTTGTGTGTGTGTGAGAGAGAGAGAGAGAGAGAGAGAGAGATTTGTTATTCGTTAGAACTTGATTGAGTATGTTGAAGATTATTGCATTTATCGTCTTAATATCCAGCGAAGGGTTCATTATATTGTCACATGTCTTACTTTCTAAAACGGGTGGGTTCGAACATGGATTTTGTTATTTAATTTGTAGGTTTTCAAACAGGTTTGATCTTCTTGAATGTTTTTTGTTTTGATTAGTTCACTGATATGTATTTGGTTTACTTTTTATTTGGTTCGATTATTAAAAACTTCCATATTAAAGGTTTGCAAGAGCACGTGGTTCACCGGTGGGTTTCTCAAAGGTTTGTTGTCAAAGCAAAAGTCATTGACGGAACTTTTGGCTTGGTACCGAAGGTTTGTTGAATTTTATACATATAAAAGTTCATCATTACTTCTATCAATATATTGTGCATACAATAATTAGTAAAATGATTGAGGATTTTAATCGAAAAAGGTGTTAAAATTGAGGATTATTTACAATATATAAAACTTCATACATTACTTGCATCCAATTGTTGTTGGTACAGGAGTGTTTGTGTGTGTGTCTATATATATATATATATATATATATATATATATATATATATATATATATATATATATATATATATATATATATATATATATGAAAGGGTTTTTTTGAGAACCTTAAATGTCATGATAATCTAAGAACCATTTGTGGCTATTAGATTAAGAAGATCTATGGTTGAAAATTGTCAAATGATATTTTTGTATTTATTTAGAAGTTTAATAGTGGGAAATCTTGAAAATGTGTGCTAATGATATTTTTTGAAGAAAAAAATTTGCTTTTTCTTTTTCTCTCTTCCTTTTTTTCTTTTTCATTTTCTCTTTCTTTCATGAGACTTGATTTTTATAGTAAAAAATATTTTTTTATAATAATTTTTTTTCTATATAGATAATTAATTATGTGCTAAAAATTTAACATATTCTATATGTATCTATATAGAATGTTATATAATTTTGTATCTTTTTATGTAGATTAACATTACTATTCATAATCTATGTAGAATGTTATGTTTCTTATACATTTCATATATTTTTATGTTTCTTATACATTTATATACCTTTTTATGTATGTTAACATTACTATTCGTAATCTATGTAGAATGTTACATAGAATGATATGTAAGATATATAGATACAACAATAACAAATTAACAAATAATCTGGTAAACGTATTCTATGCATATTATCACGTATTCTATGTAGAGTATCGTGTGTTTTATATAGAGTATTACGTATCATGTATTCTATGTAGAGTATCAAGGACTCTATGTAGATTATCGTGTGTTTTGTGTAGAGTATCACGTAATCTATATAAAGTATCCATAGATTATTTATTAATATAGATACAACAATAACAAATTAACTACTACAACATTAACAATATTCTACATAGATACAAACTAGCTACAATTAATTCTGTATAGAATACTATTTATTCTATATAAAGTATCATATATATTCTATAAAAATACAAACCAAATCTCGATAGAATACATAAAGGCGTTGAACCATCAAATACACAACCATTAGGAACCAGAATCTTCGACGAACCGATGAACGTAATCTATGTAGAAGGTCAAGTATTCTATGTAGAGTATCGCGTAGAATGTCAAGTGTCATATATTCTACGTAGAGTATCGTGTAGAATGCCAAGTATTCTATGTATAGTATCACTTAGACTGTCAAGTATCATATATTCTACGTAGAGTATCGCAGACGAACTGAAACAAAAAAAAAAGATTTCATTTATTCATTTTATCAAACACTTGATATGCAATTGATATAAAATATACCAAAAACACATTTTTAAACAAAAAAACGTTCAAATCTTGTGAATCATGTACAAAAACATTCAAAACAACACATTTACAAAGAACCTTCATTTCTTGGTGAGTGTTGTCGTGGAGAGACCGAATGGTGGTGGCATTCATGACGGCAATGAAGAAGACGGAGTGGTGGTGCGGCCTCACTAGGGTTTTGTGGTGCGGCCACTACTACAATCAGGACCTTTTGCGACAGAAAAATCTGTTGCAAATCCATCGCAAAAGCTTATTTGCGACGGATTTGCGAAGGAATAATGCGGACGCAAAAAGGCTCGTCGTAAATATCATTGCGACGACTTTGCGACTGATAGTTGCGATGGATTTGCATCGGGTTATAATTGCAACGGATTTGCATCGGTCTCCCTTTGCGACAGATTACCGTCGGTCGACCTTTGCGACGGATTAGTTTCGGTCGATCTTTGCGACAGATTAGTGATGGAGTTTTTGCAACGGATTTGCGATGGCTTCGGTCACAGATTCATCCCAGATTTACCCTCATTTAGTGGTCTTTTCTGTTGCAAATCCATCGCAAAAAATTGGCAAAATGTCTCTGTTTTTTCTGTTTTCTATTTAACCAAATTTCCTGTGAATAAAAATCTCAAATTCTAAAATAGTTAACCAATATTCTATATTTCTAAATCAAACCATTCTGATACAAAACACCATAATCTATTCCAACTTAATATGTCAAATTTTAAAATAAAACTATAAAAAAAATGTTTAACGGTTGTTCGGATGATTCCTTTGGGTGCTCCATTCTTTCTAGCTCCACTTCGTCACACCGTAACATTCTACAATAGAAAAACAATTAATTTGTAAGAAATTTTTTTTATATAAGTTTCAATAAACCACAAGGTGCAAAATAGAATTAAAAAAATATTAATCTCAATGACTTAATAATGAATTGAATGAGTGAATTAAAGTAGAAGTCATTAAAATATTATAAACAAGTAATATTAAAGTAGAATTCATTAAAAAAATTATTAATCTCAATAATTTCTAGCTCCACTTCGTCACACCGTAACATTAAAGTAGAAGTCATTAAAACGTTATTAACAAGTCCCAGCTAAGAAAATACATGTTTTATATATGAATCTCAATGATTTAATAATAAATTGATAACCACATTTTTTGATAAAGGAACTAAATACTTAATCCAATCAACAACAAGAAGTTTGACCATACTTTTGAATACACATACACATAAAAATATTTATATATGAGTGTGTGTGTGTCTATATATATATAGAGAGAGAGAGAGAGACACACACACACACACTTCAACATAGCAACTTAAATAATCTACATAATTATGTAATATCCATACGTATATGATGTACAAAATCATGTTATTTTAATGAGCAAAAACATACGAGTAACGAAAACGTAATGATTACCGTTTTAAGAAGGCGGGCTTTGAAACCGTGCAAACAACATTTCAATCTTCTTGTCCATTTGGTTTTGATGGTCCTCTAGTTCTTTGGTCATTCTTTCCTCTAGAGCCGCTCGCTCTAGTTCTCTTTCTCTCCTTTCAGTTTCTCTTTCATTTTCAAACTCCGCTCTTTCTTTTTCTCTTACCGCTCTTTCAATCTGTCTTTCTTCTAATAATAAATATACCTCGTGGTTCTCGGTTTGTGAATGATGACTACTTGTGCTAGATATAGAAGATGTTCCTGTTAGCACAAAAACAGGATCAGATACGTCGCTCGCCCCATACAGTCTCCCCTTCTTCCTCCCTCCAGCAGCCATCTCCCATATGGGTTGTTCATGTTCTAGGTGTTCCTCACCAAAACTCTCATTTATCAATCTATCGTATGTTTCCTATGATAAACAATACAAAAATTAAAACTTGGTTCATACTTTATGTGGTTAATCATATAGAGCTGATGAAGCTTACAATATGTACTCATGCCCTGTCATCAACCCATACTGGCTCGATCTCCTCCGACCCTCCCTCCCCTGGCCTTGTACCTTTCCTTGTGTGTGTGTGTGTGTGTGTGTGTGTGTAAAAAACTCTCTGGATCCAACTGGGCGATTTAATTTAGCTTCCTACAAAAGTCATGTATTTAATATTTAACATATTATATGTTAAAAGATGACATACTAAATGTATCTTTCCATTGCTACTCTAGTAGCAGTATAGCTACGAGACCCACAGGTATGGTAGCCACCGAGACCCACAGGTATGGTAGCCACCGACTAATTTTGATCTGTTTAATTGATTTTGTTTTGATTTCTTTTGCCATTCGTATTTAGTCCAACGCTCTACCACTTCTTTCCAATATTCTTGTTTGATCCAAGTTAGGTTATAAGAAGTGATGACAGATAAATCATCCCCAACTTGAACATTGGCAGTTTGTACCGTTTTAAGTGCTCTTTGTCGTGCTCTACACATCATGTCACTTAATCGTTTATAAAGTTGTTTATAAAAACGATCTTGGATTTTCACTTCATGCTCGCTATTTCAACAAAAGTACCCCTACACATAAATCACTTATTAGTAAACATTCTTTAATTTATGAAGTTATAAACCATAGTAAGTACACACCTGGAAACGCTCCCACATCCTCTCGCGAGCCTCCATAGGAACATCAACCCAGCATCCCCAACCACCGCCATACATGTTTCTAAAAATATTTGTGATAACACGACAGACTTTTTCTTGTTTATCAAAACTACGCAATAGAAAAAATGCATGACAATTAACATTAGAATAAACTATACACACACACACACACACGTACTCATCTCCATTTAATGAAATCTGAAGGCGATCCGCTCGTGCAGGTAATGGAATCGGGATACTCGACCCTCATGGTACATGTGACTCGTCGTCTTCTTCCTCCTCACTAAGGGACATATCCTCGATCTAATCCAACTTCTTGATAAACACTAATGTTTCCCGATCCTTGCCTTATTACGCGTTCACCACCACTTCCTCGTCCAGAACCACTTCCACGACCTTGACTCTTACTAGCTGAACTATGTCCCGTCATGATATCTACAAAAAAAAGATTTAAATTGTAAGAAACATGATTTTAAAACAATGTACAACAAAATTTAAATCATAATTACAAATGGATTACACAAAATATAAGCTACCAGGTATTTACTTATTAATCTGATTCGTCTTCCTCATAAGCAACTTCAATATCATCATCTGTATCTAAATCATTGTCTTCAAACCCGTCTTCCTTCTCCTTATCATGATCTACATCATTCTTCATCATCATTAATAACTTGTACATCTCCTTGTAAAATAGAAACAAATTCCACATCATCATTTGTACTTGTATAGATAAACCTATCATTCTCTTGAAAGAATTGTTCCCCGTCCATACCATCATCATCACCATCTACTTCATTAACATCTTCTGCTAATTCATAGATGCCTCTAGGTTTCGTCTTAATGATAGCCCACCAATCTTTTTATTGAATGATATGGTACATAATACACTTGGTGTGCTTGTGATGCTAGGATAAACGGGTCGTCAAAGCATCCCCATTTCAAGAGATATAAACATAAACATGCTCACTTAAAAACTAATTAAACTTATCAAGAGATATAAACATATTCGTTGCAAATAACAAAAACAAACAAACAATTAGGCTGCAAAATAATCAAACCAATGTGAGTAGCCGAGAGTACTATTGTAGCACTATGCAGCAACATACAATTCTATCCACATAAAATATTTCCATTTAAACAACAAGCAACAACACACAATAAATCTTACCTAGATTGAGAGTACGTGGAGAGAGATGTGAGTAGCCGAAAGGTCCAGAAGCGCCGAGAATGGAGTGACGGGAGTCGATTTGGAAGTCGAAGAATGGAGTTACGGGATATGAGACCGAGAATGGAGGCCAGAGCCGAGAATAAAGTGTTGAGTCGCTGTAAGTCGTCGGAAAACGGGAGTTGGAGTGACCGCCAGAGTCGAGAGAGAGGCAGAGAGGAGAGAAGACCTTCAATTAGGGTTGTTAGCGGCGCTGAAGTGGAGTGAAAGAAGTCAAGAACCTTTTAAATTTTAATTATACTATTAACAAATATTTTATTAGTTTATTTAAGGGTTTAACAAAACAATCTTTATCTTTATATATAATAAAAGAGAACACAATTTGCCACATGACGTTACCACATTTCACCAAAAAAGATAAATACAACATTATTATTTTTAATATAAATTAAAATAAAAGATAAATACAATTTGTTTTTTCAAATATCTATAAACATAAATAGGATGCATCATTATTATTTTTAAAGATAAATACAACATTATTATTTTTAATATAAAAAAATAAAAGATAAATATAATTAGTTTTTTCAAATATCTATAAACATAAATAAATGCAACATTATTATTTTTAATATAAATATAATTAAGTTTTCTATTATCCATAAATTCCACCAAAAAAAATATAAATATAACATTATTATTTTTAATATAAAATAAAATAAAAGATACATACAATTAATTTTTTCTAATATCTATAAACATAAATAGATAAGTACAACTTTATTATTTTTAATATAAAATAAAATAAGAGATAAATACAAGTAATCTATATATATAATAAATGAATATAAAAAAAATTTATTCACGTAATACGTGGGACATAAACTAGTTTCATATATACTAGTTTATTTACCCAACTCAAGTTTTATGTATTCATGTACATAATGCACGTTCGTATTTTTTTTTTTTTTTTGCTTTTTAATCTGAAAAAACAAAAACAAACAAAATTCCGTCGTAAATACCTCACAAATTTCCAGGTTTTGCGACCGTTCTGCGATGGACCTATATACTTTTATGTTCTTAGAAAATGGGATCTCGTCAGAAATAACACATGCTCTTTACCACACATTATTATATTCATTTTTATCAACATAAAAATTTTTTAAAAATAAAAACTCACAAGTTGCATATGTATTCCTTCACGAGCAACGAATTATAAACTTTGTTACATACATAACAACAATACAAATGTACACGATCATATCTATAGACACATATATAAAAGCACGTATATTATCCCGGCTCAAGTTTTGTGTTTTCATGTACATAATGAATGTTCGTATATTTTTTTTTGTTATTTAACCCGACAAAACGAAAACAAAAAAAAAATCTGTTGCAAATCCCTCGCAAATTTTCAAGATTTACGACCGCTTTGCGACGGACCTAAATATTTTTTTGTTTTTAGAAAATCGTATCTCGTTATAAATAACACATGCTCGTTACCACGCACTAATATATTCATTTTTATACACATAAAAATTTTAAAAAAAATAAAAAAGTCACAAGTTGCATATGTATTCCTTCACGAGCAACGAATTATAAACCTTGTTATGTATCTAACAACAATACAAATATACATGATCGTATCTATAGATACATATATAAAAGCACATGTATTATCCCAACTCAAGTTTTGTATATTCATTTACATTATGGATCTTCTTATGCATTTTTTTTCTTTCTAAATCGAAAATAACGAAAATAAGAAAAAGTTCATCGCAAATCCATCGCAAATTTTTAGGATTTGCAACGGATTTGTGACAGACTTAAACTCTTTTTTTTTTATAAAATCGTATCTCATGAAGAATAACGCATATTCATTACCACGTAATAATATATGCATTCTTATACAATAAAAAATTTTAAAAATAAAAAACTCACAACTTGGATATGTGTACTTACGAACCACGAATTACAAATTTTGTTACGTATCTAGACCAATACGTTTAACGTACAAAAACGTATCTATAGGCACATATATGAAAACACATATCTTATTAAAACTCATGTTTTATATATTTATTTACATAATTAATGTCTGTATGAATCTTTTCTTTTTTTTTATCTGAAATAACGATAAAACAAACAAAAGTCTGTCGTAAATCTCTCGTAAATTTCCAAAATTTGCGAATGTTTTGCATCAGCATTATTGCAACGGGTTTGCGTCGGTGACATTTTGCGTCAACTTTGCGATGGATTTTCGTAGCCTTTGTAAATTTTTACTATCATTAATATTCTCCATTGGATTTGCGACGTATATTGCGATGGACTTCTTTTCCACTCGCTAATCCGTCGCTATTCAGACACAAATTATTATTTATTTGCGACGGCGTTTATCGGTCGCAATATATTTCTGACAGTCCCAAATCCCACGCAAATCCGTTGCAAAGTGGTCAATTTTTACGACGGATTTTTTCCATCGCAAAGTTCCGTTGCAATAGCCTCTTTTTCTAGTAGTGGACGGAGTGGTGGTGCACGGCACTAGGGTTGCACCCGCCTTCCAAATCGTTAGAAATATAAAAAAGAAGAAAGAGATCTTCGAGGCTTCATCGTGGCAGCGGCCGGCGGCGGCGGCAGAAAACCATTGACGGCGACGACAATGAAAGTTTCCAGGGTTGAGAGAGAGAGAGAGAGGAGAGATGACCGATTTTGTTTTTTTAGGGTTGAAATGAAGAGGAAGAACATATATATATATATATATATACATATATATATATATATATATATGTATATATATGTATATATATGTATATATATGTATATATGTGTATATATACATATATATATATATATATATATATATATATATATATATACATATATATATATATATAACATATATATATATATATACATATATATATATATACATATATATATATATATATATATATATATATATATAGGAGAGATCTTTTATATTTTTTCCAAAATTACCACTATGGTTCTCAAGAGGTTCAAAATCCGTAATATGTAAACCGAAAACATTCAATTTTAGTGAAAAAATAAAAATACACAAATATTTTCACATTGAAACCTTTAGATTTAAAAAAAAATTTAAACAAGAACAACAAACAATATGGTCTTTAGAAGATCTATGGTTGAAATCTAGCTACATTCAACAATGCCATAAACAAAATCAAAATCAAAAATTTTAAACTAACAAGGTAATTGGAGAATATTTGCAATCACTCAAGTTAACATTCCAATACTGCAGTAAGCTTATTCCTCCTATAATTAATTCCATTGCCTTTTTTCAGTGCTTGTTTTTTGTTTACACTTTGATAGAACATCTTCCTTGGTCATGTAACTTTCTTTGATTCAACATCTTTTCCCAGAAGTGTGAAGCTATACTATTAAAGTTTGCGAGAGTTAGTGGGGATATAAAATTAGCTGCAAAAAAGTCCTATGGTTAGTTAGTCTTATAATATTTTAATAGTATTTATTAAAAACTCATGACAAGTCCAAAATCTCTACATTTTTCATTAATATATATCATTTATTGTTTGGAAGACTCCAATGCACTTACAAATTTTCTTCTTCCAAGTCAGTTGAGATTTTGGCATGTTACCAACATGCCGACTTTTGAAGGACATATGAGCACTTGGGAGGCACTTCCAAAGTATAGGACTCTAAACTTAAGCCAACGAAAGAATTGGTACAATATTGTAGGTGTTTCAATTCCCATGAACCATGCACTTAACGATAGAGGGCTAATCCATTACTAATCATATTAGATATCTAAACAATGAAATCAATTATTACTTTCAAGATGAAAGAAAACAACAAAAAAGTCCAAGTTAAAATGATAAGAAAAACAACACTGACTTTATTAATCTGAAAAATTATAGAAAAGACAAATCCATTACAATAAGAAATTAAAAAAACAACTTTTGAAACGATTCTGGATGTAAGTTCCAGACGATTTGGTACGATTAACGACTGTAACGAGCTTTGGTGTCCGTTCATATTCCCTCCAAGTTCTTCACATAACAATAACCTTAGAAACAACTTTAAGTTTTGGAAAAGCAACAGAACTAACTTGAGTCATAGCATTTCAAGTAGCAAGAACATCTATAAGAAAAGGATCAAAAGCTGAGTCGGACCCCAATGTCAGGCATTTAAATTCATTAAAATTGTTACAAGAATTGAACAGAAAATCATTAAAACTGAGACAAGAAGCGAAATCATTTAAGTTGAAATTCAATTTTGTTCAAACATTTCATCGAACACCTGGTGTTCACAATTGATGAGTGTTCACAATTGATGAGTGAACAGGGTTATTCTTTTAGTCGAATGCAAGCAAAGCAGTAGATATTTGACTTGTATAGAATGGCATTGGACGGAAAATTCATTAAAACTGAGACAAGCATTTATCTTCGTAAGTGCGATTACAAGTAAAATTGAGAGAAGAAGTGAAATTTATTAAAACTAAACATGAACAGGAGCAAGAATTGACCTTCTGATGTCAAACGACATATAAAGTGGACTATGATTTCTGATGAAATTGTGAAACAAGACATATGAGAATCGTATGCATATGAGAACTGTAAAAGGTGATGAAGCAGCGCAGGTCTCCTCATGAATCGCCAACTGTAATTGTAAGAATTCTGATTGGCTTCCCTTAATTTTCAACAGATCGTGGGTTTTGGTTTAAGCTGCTTTATAATAGAGTAATAGATAAAACTGAGAAGAAGCAAATAAAGAATAATATGAACCACCAACAAGAAAATGAACAACTATGGACCCTAATGTGAAGACCTCCCCTTACGGGGCAGTCCTGAGAGTCTAGGTCCCACATCATGCAACACGATATCAATCATAACTAAGATAGAGTAATTTAAGTTGCGGAATTTCAGATTACAAGTACAAACATTAGGATAAGTTTAATACAATTTTAGTTCAGATTACAATTTTTAAAATAAACTAATAAAGGGGTACCATCTAATCTAATACATGTCATCATACGATCAATTCAAATCTACCCAGACCACCACAAGTATCTTCTGCCAATCAGTACCGAAGGGTTTTGTTGAGTAGTGGTCTATAGAATACTTCAATCTTGATCTTGTAAGACCTAAGAACTAGGTCCTGCAGGTGACTTTCCTTTATCTTTTCCTGTAAAATATTAAACAACAACTGGTAAGCAAGGCTTAGTGAGAATATAGATTTTCAGGTTACATGCATTAATCAAGCGGATCATGGGTCAAAGCGTGATATGTCTGGACTGCCGCTACAGCCACTCAATGATTGAGACATAGAACTCAGGGAATCGGATGATGTTCAGCCCACGCTCACGCTTTTAGTGGAAGCTATCCACTCATGCTGGGCTAGCTACCAGCGGTCTTCATGGGGGAACATCGGAATATCAATACCAAGTTCAATAGAACTGGTGACATAGCTAGGTCTAGAACAATAGACCGATAAAGCTAATTATTCTAAGCTGAATCAATATGTCAAATGATGCGATCAATAAAGAAAGCATAGTGATCAAAGTCATGATAGCAATAACATATGAAATGAACTATAAGTACAATGTCATGTGAAATGATAAGTCAAATTAGCTATCATGATCCACAGGGCATCACCGAACCATGGTGTGCACAGGTCACAATCCAGCTGAGCATTCATGAATGTCAAATAAACTGTCATCAACAATATATCTCAATCGGAAGTCTAGCATGAAAAACTGAATATCTATAACTCACCGTTTCTGTAGTCTTTATCAAGCAGATTTATATCCACCACCTGAGTTATCCCAAGATTTATCTTTAATCTTGATCTATCTGATCTCTGGCTTTTCTTTTCTAATCAGTGTCCCACTTTCAGTATCTTTCAATCTTTTGTTCAGATTTATTTGAACCTGACCAGAATTTATCATATCAATATCATGGAATTTCATCATCTTTTAGTCATAAAGTCTTTAATTCTATCTGATTCTGATAACTGTTAATCTTATAAACCTTTTATTTATTTATATTCTTTGTTTCATTATATTCTCAAAAGCTTTTTATATATATATATATAATCATTTATTTAATTAAAATATCAAAATATATTGAATTCGGATAAACCCGGATTCGGATCAATCCGGATTGGGGACCCGGATTCGGACCGGGCTGAACCGAATATAAGTGATCCGAAATACACCATCCGAACTCGGTTATCCGAGTTCGGACCACCTTTCACCCGAAATGTTTCATCCGAAATTGGGATATCCGAAATTGGTTATCCGAAATCATGGGTCCGAAAATGAGCATCATATCCAAATTGGTGCTTCTTATCCGAATTCGGACTCAGCCGAATTCGGATCCCACATGTTCATATTTTCCCAGATTTGTTCTTCATGTTCTTAACTTTTATGCATACGGGTTTTTACATAAAATTCACTAAATTCATTTATATTAACATGCAATGCATTATATTGATATATTATCATTATTGGGTTGTTTTTATATCATTTATCCCTATCGAAACACTTTAATCCGTCCAAAATCATCCAAGTACAACACTTTTCTTTAAGAACACCCTTTTTGCACAAAAACTCAGATTTTGAACTCATTTGGACGAATTAATCACTGATTTTTGTTTCTACTACTTCTAATAACTTAGATTTATCATAATCTACTAAAAATCTATACATGCATTACAAATTTTCATGTTTTAATTTCTTGTTTTCGGTTTTTACACAAACCGAACTAAACATACATATATTTCGAAATTTAAAGAATCTATTACCTCAAATCTTTGTAGATTGATGATGTTTGTTGATTGTTGTAACTCTTTCTTGTATTGAATCTTCAATTAATGGACAATTTATGAATTCTTTGATCAATTTTGGAGATTGGCCGTATGGTAGTGAGAGAAAGAAGAGAGAGAATTGATTTTTTTGCTTAATGTGTGATAATGAGGAATTAAAAGACTTTATGTCTTCTTATTTTCAACTTTATGAAATTGTCGCTTTTGATCCCTCAATATCTGATTCTTTTTAGTTAACTAACTTATCTTTACTTTTTATCATTTCTAATATAACTTATATTGATTAAATATTCTCATTACCTAATTAAAATTACAATACAAATAATGTAATAAAATTACATTATTGAATCAAAGACAGAATTAAAGTTAAGTAAAAAGCTAGGTTGTTACAGAATGGGCTCCACCACGCATAAACTTCGTCCTCGAAGTTAGCTATGTTCGAACAGACTTGGATAGGTAGCTTTCATGACATCTCTCGGTTCCCAAGACTGATGCGAACCCTTGTGGTGTTTCCACTGGACGAGCAGCATCTGTATCTCTTTATTACGAAGCTTTTTGGTCTTCGAGTCCAGAATACATTCTGGCTCTTCAACCACTCGAAGCTTCTCATCAATTTGCACATTAACGTGTGGTATCTTTACCTCTCTTTCATCAGCTAGGCTCTTTCGTAGATGACTAACATGGAATACAGGATGTATTCCAGCTAAGTCAGTTGGCAGTTCAAGACGGTAAGATTGGTTCCCTACCTTTTCAACGATCTTAAACGGGCCGATGAATCTCGGAGCTAGCTTGTTTCTCTTTATGAACCGAACCACATTTTTCATTGGGGATACCTTCAACATCACCCAATCGTTAACTGCAAAACTGATCGATCTGTGACGATTATCGTAATACGACTTCTGCCTACTTTGAGCTTCAAGGATGTTCCTTCTGACAAGCTGAATCTTATCATGAGTCAACTGTAGAAGGGCAGGACCTGCTAAAGGCGATTCACCTGTTTCGCGCCAACAGGTGGGAGTTCTGCACTTTCGTCCATATAAAGCTTCAAAAGGAGCCATCTTAATCGTGGAATGATAACTGTTGTTGTATGAGAATTCGACCAAGGGTAAATGGTCATCCCAGTTACCACCCAGAGCAAGAACGCAGGCACGGAGCATATCTTCCAGAGTTAGGATAGTGCGTTCACTTTGGCCATCTGCATTAGGGTGATAAGCTGTACTCATTGAGATTCGAGTACCCAACCCGTCTTGCAGTGCTTTCCAAAATCTCGAAGTGAAACGACTATCACGATCAGAGACGATAGATTTTGGCACACCGTGACGTGAAATAACCTCGGTGATGTACATCTGTGCCAATCTATCAAGTGAGTATGTCTCTTTCATCGGTATAAAATGCGCTGACTTCGTTAATCGATCCACGACTACCCAGATGGAGTCGTGTTGTCTCTTGGTCTTTGGCAATTTTGTGACAAAGTCCATGGTTATATGCTCCCACTTCCACTCAGGAACTGGCAGTGGTTGCATATCCACGAAGGGCTTCTGGTGTTCTGCCTTAACCATTTGACATACTATGCAGCTTTCAACGAATTGACCGATGTCTTTCTTCATTCCTGGCCACCAATAATCCGCTTTCAGATCGAAATACATCTTTGAGCTGCCAGGATGAATGGATAACTTGGACTGATGGGCTTCGGATAGAAGAGTGTTGCGAATAGAACCATATTTAGGAATCCAGATTCGGTTTCCTTTGAGACATTGAAGTCCCAAATGATTCATAGACAGAAATTGAAGTTGCCCTTTGAGATTTTCATAACAGATGTTCTCTTCTTTCAAGGCTTCGGCTTGAGCAGATTTAATATCTTCAATGAGATCAGAAGAGAATACAATTGGAGTCAGAGCATAGCAACACTTTTCCGGATAGACTTTTCTACTCAATGCATCCGCGACCACATTGGCTTTGCCGGGATGATATAGGATCTCGCAATCATAGTCCTTGATAAGCTCCAAGGACCGACGCTGTTTCATGTTTAGATCCTTTTGAGTAAAAAGATGTTTGAGGCTTTTATGGTCGGTGTAAAGTTGACACCGAGTCCCATAGAGATAATGCCGCCAGATTTTTAATGCAAAGGTAATGGCAGCCAACTCAAGATCATGAGTTGGTGCACTTTTCTCATAATCCTTCAATTGCCTTGAAGCGTAGGCAATGACTTTTCCCTTTTGCATGAGGACACATCCTAAACCTGTACCAGATGCATCGCTATAAACGACGAAGTCATCATTGCCCTCTGGTAAGGCTAGGATTGGCGCTTGAACGAGTTTCTGCTTCAGAATGTCGAATGCCTCTTGCTGCTTATCGGCCCATACGAAAGGTGTATTCTTTCGTGTTAGCATTGTAAGTGGCACAGCAATCTTCGAAAAGTCCTTAATGAATCGCCGGTAGTAGCCAGCCAATCCAAGGAAACTTCTGATTTCGGAGGCATTGCGAGGCGTTTGCCATTTTTGAACGGCCTCGACTTTGGATGGATCAACGGAGATGCCTACGCCAGATACAACATGGCCAAGGAATTGAAT
>JAANYP010005702.1:0-40033 GCA_020465985.1 Centrapalus pauciflorus | reverse complement strand
AATTTAATGAAAATACTGCTAATATCAAAGGCACTGGTCCTGATTGGTTGTTTGATTTAGATTCACTAACACATTCTCTGAGCTTTGTTGAGTATACTGCAGAAGCTGATGCATACAGGGTTGAAGCTGCTAACACAAATTCTCATGCTGACAATACATCTTCTCAAGCTGTTGGCATAAAATTTCAGACTGCTGCAGATTCAACAAGTTGGGATGATTACACTACTCTACCACTTCTGTCATGTGATCCTCCAGGGATCCTGAATGCCCAACATGATGCACATCCAGATACTGAACTGCCACTCCCAAGTCCTGAGAGAACAGCTCCAACACAAAGGGACACAGTCCCAGATTCCAGACAGGCTGTTCCTGAAGCTGATCCTTTTACTAGTTCTGATGGAGATGATACCAATCTTGGAACTTCTTTTCAAACAGAGAGAGAGCCCACACTAAGGGTTCACAAGTATCACCCTCTCAATCAAATACTGGGTGATCCAAGCACTCCTGTTCAAACAAGGAAAATGGTTCACAATGAGACTGCTGCTGCTGAACAAGCAGTCCCTGAATTCAGTCTAGCTGCTTTTGAACATGCCTGTTTCATGTCTCAACTAGAACCCAAAAAGGCATCAGAAGCATTAAAAGATTCATTTTGGATTGAAGCTATGCAAGAAGAGCTTTTACAGTTCAAAATTCAGAATGTATGGACTCTGGTGGATCTTCCTAAAGGTAAGAGAGCAATTGGTACAAGATGGGTGTTCAGAAACAAGAAGGATGAGAGAGGGATAGTCATCAAGAACAAAGCAAGACTAGTAGCACAAGGGTACACTCAAGAAGAAGGCATTGATTATGATGATGTATTTGCTCCAGTAGCAAGAATTGAAGCCATCGGACTATTTCTAGCCTATGCAAGCTTCAAAGGATTTAAAGTGTATCAAATGGATGTCAAGTCTGCTTTCCTGTATGGGACAATTGAAGAGGAAGTATATGTGTGTCAACCTCCTGGTTTTGAATATTACAAGTATCCAGACAGGGTGTACAAGCTAGACAAGGCTCTCTATGGTCTTCACCAAGCCCCCAGAGCATGGTATGACACTCTGTCATCATATCTTCTACAGAATGGATTCAAGAGAGGCACTTTGGACAAAACACTCTTCACTAAGTCTATCAAAGATGAGATTCTGCTTGTCCAAATCTATGTTGATGACATCATCTTCGGTTCAACCAATGATAGTTTGTGCAAAGAGTTTGAGGCCCTAATGCACAAAAAGTTTCAAATGAGTTCAATGGGGGAACTCACATTCTTTCTAGGGCTGCAGGTTAAATAGAAGCCTACTGGTCTTTTCATAAGTCAATCAAAGTATGTGAAAGACATACTGGAAAAGTTTGGCTATCAAGGCACAAAGATTGCAAGCACTCCAATGGATCCTCATAAACAGCTCCATACAGACAAAGATGGCATAGATGTGGACATTCATCTTTACAGATCTCTTATAGGATCTCTCATGTATCTAACATCTTCAAGACCTGATATTATGTTTGCTGTCTGTGTGTGTGCTAGGTTTCAATGCTCTCCAAAGGATTCTCACTTGGTTGCTGTTAAGAGAATCTTTAGATATCTTAAAGGCCAACCACATTTAGGCCTATGGTATCCTAAAGACTCTCCTTTTGAACTAACTGCTTATTCTGACAGTGACTATGGTGGATGCAACATTGACAGGAAATCCACAACTGGTGGATGTCAATACTTAGGAGCAAGATGGTCTCCTGGCAATGCAAAAAGCAAACAACTGTCTCCACATCATCCACTGAAGCAGAATACGTAGCAGCTGCAAGCTGCTGCTCCCGGGGTAATGTGGATTCAAAATCAACTAAGAGACTATGGTATGAATTTCTTATCCACTCCTATTTATATTGACAATTCAAGTGCAATCAGCATTGTGCAAAACCCAGTGAAATTCCCAAAAACCAAGCATATAGAAATCAGATTTCACTTCATCAGAGACTGTAATGAAAAGAAGTTAATCCAAGTTACCAAAATACATACAGATGATCAGTTAGCTGATCTATTTACAAAACCTTTTGATGTGGGAAGGTTCACTTTCCTAGTATCAAATATTGGTATGGTAAACATGGATTAATTGTTTTTCATTATTATCTACACAGTATGCTTATTTAAGGGGGAGACACTGTTTCATTGAAAAGTTGCAAAATCTTAAACTAACAGCATGAGAATTTTCTCATGCTGCTAGTTCATTTTCTCGGACTGCTAGTTATTTTCACTTGATCTGTCAAAGTGTGCAGGGTATTTGGGTAATTTTTCAAATGTGTGCGCGGGACCCAACTTTTTCGAAACCTTTAAAGGTCCCGATTTCGTTCAGTTGTAACTACCAGTTACAAATTCTTCTTCCACGGCCTCTTGCTTTCTCTCTGAACGAATCACACATTCTTCTTTCAAACCCTAAACCATCGTTTCTTCATCAATGGAGTTTGTAAAAGAGCATAACTGCCTCCCATACACCCTAAAACACTCTGAACTTCAACCGTTTCATGCAATGATGGATTTCCTCAGGCACTCCCATATCCACTATGCCCTGACCATAAACCCTACTATATACATCTCCCATATTGAACAGTTTTGGAATCATGCATCTGTTCAAACCATAAATGGAAAGCCTACTCTCATATCCAAGATTGATGGAACTGTCACAATATCACTGAGGAATCCATCAGACATCACTTGCATTTTCAAGATGCCTCAAATATGACCGACCTATCCCTTCAAGCTTTACATTTTGGTCTTCAAAATATTGGTTATAGGGGTCCTGCTGATTCTTTTACTTTTCTTAAGGCACATTTTTCTCCTAAATGGAAATAACTTGTGCACATTATTCAGCAATGTTTAAGCCCCAAAAGAACTGGTTGGTCTGAGTTTTCTTCAAATATTGCCACTGCTTTAGTGTGCTTTTCTTCTGGCCAACAGTTCAATTTTTCAAACATGATCTTTCAAGGAATGTTAAGGCATCATTCCCTAAAGAATGAGAAATTTTTGATGTATCCTAGGTTTTTGGCAGAAATTTATTGCACACACCTGCACAACTCCACATTTACATAAACGGATACATGTTTCCCATAGGCACTCATTGTCTTCAATCAAAAGGCTGATAAAGCCAAGTGCCAATTTTGTCAGTGTAGATGTTCCATTGCCCTCTGCAATGATGAACATCATTCCAAGAAACAGAGGAGAGGGTCCTGAGCAGACACAGCCCAACATTCCTGCTTCACCCCCAGGACCCCAACCCACTCCTCATGATACACAAATTCCTTCTGATCTTTCTGTACAGCCAAGACGCCCTCTAAAATTCTTATATAAAAGGAAAAGGGGACCAGGAGCTCCTTCCTCCTCCTCCCATCAACAAGAGCTATATATCCCTGTGCAGAAGGATACTTCTACACAGAATATCCAAAGGGAACCACTTGAGGAAACTCCCATCCTCTCTCAGGAGGTGAACATCTCTTCAGAGATGATTCATGTGAGTTCTGTGGCTGGAACTACTGATGTCTCTGCACAAGAGGCACAGGACAGGGCCAACATAGTTAAGACCACGCTCACGGCAACAGCAAGTGTGCAAACACAAGCTGGAAGTCCCCAGAACCAAGAAAAGAGGGGCCCAGAAGTTTCTACCTTCTGGTCTTAATGTCAGTGATAGATCACAAGCACCCCAGGTGTTTTCTGATCTTGAGACAAGTCTGCAACTCTTGCTTTTGACGGATCCCAAGCTGAAACCTGTTGTAGCCATGTTGGAATATCAAATGTCCATCATTGCTGCACAGGGGGCTCAAATTTTTGAACTTAAACAGGCAGAGGCTGCTCAGAATAAGCGAATGGATTATCTTCACAAAGGGTTCACCCTCTGTGGAAATAAAATTATGAAATTAGAGCAGATGATTCAAACCAAGGGGCAAAGGTTGTAGGTCCTTCTGACCAAACCAATGCTTCCAAAAAGGGGGAGAATCAGGAGGTTCCCAAGTCAGTTCAAGCAGCTCCAACAACAACAGTCCAAGCAGCATCAACAGTTCCAGTTTCTAGGCTAGCAGTCCCAACAGCTTCTCAAGCTGTTAGCCTAGAAACTCAAGCTGCTCCTTCAAAAGTTACCGGAGTTGTGATCAGGGAAGGCATTCAAGCTCCATCAAGCACAGTCCAAGCTACAACATCTGCTGCAAAAGACAAGGGCAAGGGCATTCTCATTGAGTCTCCAAAGCATAAATTCTCTTCCAAAGAAGCCCAAATTGCCTTTGATGCTGAAATTGCCAAAAGAATAGCAGAAGAACAGGACAAGGAATTAGATCAGCAAGCCCAAACCCCAATGGATGATGATGAGACTTTAGGTGATTACTTAAAGGGGTTTGTGGTTAAGAAAGGAGCTATGAAGATAAAAATGCCAACAGGGCACACCAAGGCTGAGCACAGAAGATTCTTAATCAATTTTGCCTTTGCAGCAGGTATCCCAAAGAAAATGGCTCAGTCCATGACTACTGAAAGGCTGCAAGAGATCCATGACAAAGAAATGGAGAAAAGAAAGAAAACAAAAGTATCTCCAGAAGCTCAACCATCCCAAGAAGTCCAACCATCAACAAAATCAGTCCAAACTGAAGCTGCTGCCAGTACACCTGCTCCCACTGATCAAGCAGTTGTTTCTATTCCTTCATCTGTTAAGAGGGTGCTATTTGATCAGCAACTGCAAAAGGCCATGGAGGTAGAGAAGTTGATTGATCAACATGATTTTACAAAGCCTCAGATCAACTACTGGTTTGCTAAGTCACTGGATGAAAGAGATTTAAGGGTCAAGTTTGTAATAAGAAGAGAGTCTGGACCAGAAGAAGAGTTTGATACATTCTGGCAAATGGTTCAGAAGCTGACCAGGGATGAACTGATAAAGATGTACAACATAGGGTCTGTTACACAAGTTAGATCTGCTCTTCCACAAGTTAAACAACTCATCAGAGATCTAAGTACAGTGGTTGACCCTGAATTTGCAAGACAAGAGATAGAAGATGCTGAGAGGAAAGAGAAAAAGATCAAGCAAATTGATCTGTTTGTCAAGTCAAAGACATACAGAATCAAATTCACAGATGGGTCTGGTATCTTCTTCAATCTTGAGTCTTACAATTTTTCAAAAGATATGTTGATACAAATAAAATCAGCTAAAATATCTTGTGATAAAGAAGAGATGAAGAGAGAATTTTTGAAGGCTTTAGATTATAAACTTGCACAGCTGTAAGTTTTGTAAGCCTTGGTCTGTAAATAACAGCTTACTTATTCATTTCCATTTTTTTTGTATAGAACTTAAAGTCTTGTGTAAAGAATTTAAGTTAGGGGGAGATTGTTGGGAAATAGTTTAAGTATATTCAAGCTGTTAGTTAAACTTCTCAGACTATTAGTAGTTTTTAAATGTAAATACAAAGTTCATGCTGCTAGTTGAAGAAACTCGAGCTGCTAGTGTAAAAGTTCAAGCTGCCAGAGCAAAACAACTCAAGCTGCTCTGCTCATGCTGTCAAGGGATTCAAGCTGCTCAACAGTTTCAGAAACAGAAAGTGCTGATTTTCAGGAAACGATATCTATATGAAGATTCCAGCATATCTACTATCAGAGAAGTCATTATTCGTCAAGGAAACATATCAAGAAGCAATATAAATACATAGAATAGGTCTTTCTATTGTACAGGAGTTTTCGGCATATTTTGAGTCTGTAATTGCTTTGTTGATTAAGTTTTCATAAGCCTCTAAGGTTGTAAAACCCTAAGAACAGTTTGTGTTCTTCGTCTAATCAAACAGATTAGAGGTGATTATAATCATTGAATTCAGCAATACAAACAGTCTTGATTACTTCTTGTGTGTTTATTCATTATTGATTCTGAAAGTTTTTGTTAAAATAATTAAGTGTTGTTCCGCAAACTTCTTGATTAAATTTTGATTCAAAGCAAGATTATTGATTTATACTCTGATAAATTCAAATCAGTTAGTCTTGGTAATTCATATTTAGATCCTGACAATTTATCAAAAATTAAAAAAAAGTATCAAAAATAAAATACTAGTTTGTTCTCTCGCTCTAGACGAAAGTTAGTTGTAACATGAGCATCTATATTCTCTATTATCTTTCCTTATAAACACACACACACACACACACACACACACACACACACACACACACACTCACTTAGGTTAATGCATATATACTTAGGTTTTAAAAAGTAGCACTCAAAAGCAAGCCCACCCAAAGGAAGCGACCATGAAAAAATGTACATAGTAGCATCTATATTCTCTACATAGTAGCATTCATTATCATTTCAATCCAAGTTATAACCTTAGGCAAGTATAGCCATAATGTCTTTGGAAGATGATTCCAAATTGGTTTAATGTGTGTGTGTCTATATATATATATATATATATATATATATATATATATATATATATATATATATATATATATATATATATATATATATACACACACACACACATATATATATATATATATATAGGGTTAGGTTCTATGGGGAACCATATGTATTGAGAACCTAAAAAAGAACCGATAACAACCCTTAGATTAAATGATCAAATGTGCATCACACGATGCACGTATTTGATATGCATAATGGTATTTTGGAAAAAAATAATATATCTAGTCAAATAAATTTTGGTTTTATATTAACTGAATATTCAATCAAATAATCAAACTATAATGCTAAATAAATTAAATTAATACACTTTTAAAATTACAAAATCTAAACAAATTCAAAATTACAAAATCTAAACAATACGTGATGTATCTAATATTAACCATTCAAATTCATGATGCATCCAAAATTACAAATCTAAACAAATTCAAAATTACAAAATATAAACAATACAAATTCATATACGATGCATCTTCATCGGATTCATCCGATTCATCTTCAAACACGATGTATTTCATCAGACTTATCTTCAAACACGACGCATCTTCGTAGGATTCATCTTCAAACACGATGCATCTTTATCATATTCATCTTCAAACACGATTCATCTTCATAAACAAGATGCATCGGAGTCGTCTTCCATAAACATCAAATAAACATGATTCATCTTTCAAAAATTTCCATTAAGAAAATGCATAAAAAAACGACCATACCTTCAAAACGAGAAAAATGGATTACATCATTCTCAGTCAAAAAGTTGCATCATCGTCAATGTTCGAGATCTATGTCGGCCCCAGAGAGAAAGAGAAAGATATAGGCCGAGAGAGGGAGAGATACGAGCAGAGAAATGGTGGAGAGGGAAAGAGAAAGATGACCGGAAACATTGTTGCATTATCATCATCGCCGGAATCATCATCGTCGGAGCTGAGAGAGAGAGAGGGGGACGGTGGTCGGTCGCCGGCCATGTGAGGGAGTTCTAGAGAGGGGGAGAGGGAGAGAGAAAGGGGGAGGGAATAATGAGATTAGATTAATTTAGAGATTTCATTTCTAAGTTTAATCATTCTTAATATAGAGGTTATGAAATATAATTATTAATGAATTACTATTAAATATATTTATTATTCCTAAATTGTGCCTAATGCATATTTGGTTCTCAGAGGTTTTCAATGTATCAGGTTCCCATTGAACCTCAATCAATCTCTCTCTCTCTCTCTCTCTGTCTCTGTCTCTGTCTCTCTCTATATATATATATATATATATATATATATATATATATATATATATATATATATATATATATATATATATATATAAATTAGTTCACTTATTTTCTCAAATTACTTATAGATGGACTCATTCATCATCGTACAATTTCATCAAGGAATTATAGGAATTTATTGCTAATTAAAAGCATCCATTATGGGTTCAAAATACACCGATGTTCTCGTACTTATAACCTTCAATATATAAGGTATTCAAAAATTCTCACTTAAGAATCAATATCAAGAGGTATTAGTTTTACCTCAGTTAGATACTTTTCAATACACTCTTCAATTAGCCTCTTTTTTATAAAACTTTTGATATTTCAGTTAGTCACGTTGACTTACTTTATGTGTAACATGTATATTATTATAGCATCATAATGTGGTATTGTATTATACTTCCCAATATATCCCATCCTAGGCTATTGTCAAACTTAAGTTATTGTTATAATGTTGTCACATAGACATGTCAATATAAATATTAACCCAAAGTTTAAACTCGAGTACCGGCAGAATACTCAGAACCTAAACTACTGCTCTGATACCAAATTAAAACACTCATTTCAACATAAATAGTAATTACATTTAGTAGAGATTATACTAATGGTGTTCAAAGAACATAAGTTAGGTTCATAATATATAGATTTAAGTGAACACCATTATAAAATTCTGATAACAATATGTCATTTGAATTATCATTCCAAGTGTCTTTTGTAATTAATTTTAACCTTAGTAATAACATTTTTATCAAGGGAAGTCAACTACCCATTACCCATTTTGTCTTCATGATTACCGAAACAACAAATTCCGCTGGATTCGAACCCACGAGCGAAAATACTTGGCTTAGTAATTTCTTTATATTTGATAATTGTACCTGAAATGTTTGAGAAATGAGAGGTAAACAAATATGTTTTGCTTAATGAGTTACTAGATTGATATGACGTGAATAACATAAAACATGCACCAATAATAAACAGGGTTATTGAAGAGGACATGTGCAATATCTTTAAAAAAATGTGTGGGAATAGAACCCACTATCAAACAGGTCATGAGGGAGACTCGAGAACCCACGCGCTGCACCGAGTCTAGACAACCTTAACCGACACCCAAAATCCGGCCACCTACATTGTAAGCTTATCCGGTGTAGGGATTTTATACACACCACACAGTAAGATGTTTAAATATAAATAGTAATCTGGATGTTCAGTGAGGCCAAATGAATGAGCATTTCTCAACAATATGGTTTAATCAAGAATGGAATGATAAATTGCAAGTGGTTTATCAATGATAATATGAAGAACATTATGATCCAATGATTATAACTGCTTTAAGGCACCATGGCCAGAGTCAATATCATGCAACTAAGTGTAGCCAGTGCAATGCATTATATGAGATGATGATGCCCAAGATATATGCACAATGTCATAAAAGAAGGTAAACATTTAAATATGTATACAACACACACACCAATACTAGAACTCACAACATTTAGCTATTAATAGCCTTTATAGAGCGATAGCCTCCAAAAGCTTCTTAAAGCTTGAATTTTGCATTTAGCTTCACGATTCGGGAACCGACACTTCCTTTAAGCCCAAACCTATCAAATATCGATATTTAAAGCATTTATAAGTTTATCGTATCATATTATAAGGTTTGGAAGCCATTTGAGGGATTAAAGTGCTTTCGGGTTAAGTTTCCGAACTCTATTAAAACCGTTGCACCTTTCGGTTGTTCTCGTAGACTTTTAGGTAGTCTTTGGTGTTATATCAATATATAATTATCATATAATGTATTGAAATTCTTTGACACATACATGACCTTTTATTCGACATTCGTAGACGAGGAAAACCGACATAAAACGAAAGAAATTGTCTAACTTGCACTAGTTTCGTATTTTGGCCATAACTCTTTCATACGAACTCGGATTTAGGTGATTCAAAAGACAGACGAAGAGGACACATGTGGATACAACTTTTATGTTCTGAGAAATGGCCCAACTGATAATGACTCAGCGAGTCAAGGGTATGACTCGGTGAGTCAACCCCTGTACTGCACTTTCATGTTCTGCTTTAAATTCTGCTCGAACCCCTTTCCATCTCAACTCAATTACAACTCGTTTAACACTTGAACCTCTACTTTTAGGCTTCATTTGACTATACTAAATATATATAAGCATACTTTAACATCTACAACACAAGAAATTAGCTAATTTAATCCCTCCTCTTCTTAAATTCATTTAACTCCAAAACTCATTCAATCTTTCATAGGTTACCTTGTTTCTTGAGTTTATATATTTTAGAAATTTTATCAAGAACATATTTACTTGCAGCTAAACTCCCTTAGCATTCATCTCTTTATATTCACATAAACCATTTCATTTTGTTGGAGCTAGAATAGGAAGGAGAGGAAGGTGCAAACACACACCTAACAGTCAAGAACAAGAATTGCTACGTTGTTTTTTTTTTTCAAAGATTGATTGCTCCCCAAATTGTTGAATCCTCTTGCCAAGACCCACAACTCTTTCCAGCCCTAAGTTTCTTGTGAGTATGCAGAAAATTAAGAAGAAAGAAAGGAAATAGATGAAGAAAGGGGCACCGATTGGGGAGTTATTTTGACCCCCAATTGGCCAAATTTTTACACAACAGCCGTTCAAGTCTCAATCTTCTCACTTTCAGCCTTAACACTTTATGTTCTTCACATTTAAGCCACTAACATTCATACATGCCTAATACTACTTGTACATAATGTTTTAATAACTTGTACATGCTTGTATGGACTTCAATTTACAAGGGTTTACAGCACATAGTGTAAGTGAATGAAGTTTGTATTAATAATTCTATAATCATCATAATTAAAACATTGAATTGTATATCATTTGGAAATATATTTAATTATTACCTTAATTATAGGGATATACCCCAAGCTCTAGGTCTTTTACATATTTGTGTGGGTTGCTAATTTACAATGGATTAATACATATGGTACAAGTTGGTTAGCTCAAATAATTATAAATCTAGCTTATTTATTTATAGTTTTAGTAAATCAATTCTAATATACATTATTAGGTGATTATAAATCAACTCCTACATATAGATTAACATAAACAACTAATTAATTTATCAGTTAAGTATAAAACTAATAGTTTGAATATTACTTTAAATTTGAGGGTGTTACAATAACACTGTCGATGATGGCCAACAGAGGCTTTTTTTACCAAGCCGCATGTATACTAAATATTTATCAACTATTGGATACACTGACAACATTATTTTACATGTTTAATATATATATACATTATAATCGACAATGATCATATATCATTCCTACAAGTATATGCATCAAATATGTCTATCCATAAGTTGTAGTTGATTTAATATATATTTGAAAACATAAGCCATCCATCTGTATTGAAATAATGTTAAATATTATTGAAAAAAATAAAGGAGAAGTCTTAATTTACACTCGTTAGTATTTTACAATAAATTTATAGTTCTTGTATAATTTTTGATGGACAAAGTCAAGTAGAGATTTTTATTACATATATACATTAAATTGGATGTGCTTGAACAAAAATGTGGGTTAACTTTTGTTTGGCAAGTTATACGTAGATTTATTGTTTCTACTGAGTATTGTTTTTTTGGTTAAAATACAAGTAAATGAGTTTTTAAATTTAAATTGTTATTCTTACAAAATACCAAATATTAAATAATAAAACATCCGATCACGGTTAATCTCGAATATATACATCGGATATGTTTATGGATCCAGTAGCAAAATTTTTTATTTTTATTTTTATTGCTTTGAATGATCTATTAAACACTAGTTAGCTAACCAGTGATTTACTTTTATGACTATCACGGTTTTAAAAATCTTGTTTTATGATGAATTACATTTTTTTACAACCTAAAGAAAGTGTTACACTGGTACGTATGTTCCATATTTATGAAATATATCTTTACAATATAGATAAAAGAATTCTAACATAAAGGATTTTTTTGTAGGTTATAAATGTGGGTATTTGGTATCATATATTTTGTTGGATGTATGTAGATTAGTTTATATGTTTTAATTCAAATATGACATGTAATAATTCCGTTGTATTTAATTTTAGTAAACGTCGTCAACAACCATCGGCTACTCCGTGCAACAGACGAGACACACCATGTGGACTCATGATACTTCGTAAGTTTCTTATGCATCTCATTTATTTGATCTGTTTTCAATGGTTTTTTGATGTGAAAAATCAATTTACTATGGTCTTGACCGTATTAATTATTTAATACTACTGGAATTCTGACCTGACCTGACATGACCTGCTTAATTATGTCTTGTTATATTTACATTATCCATAAAACCATATTTAGAATTACGTGTAAGTAACTGCTATGCATTTAAAACTATATTACAATGGTTATTGTTGTTCATATAAAACCATATTTGTTGTATATGAACTATGACATACCATTTCAAAATGAATGGTCATTGCATGAATTATAATCATACTCGTCTAATTAAGTGACAATATACTAACTTAAAACATACCATTTTCAAACTGTGTTTTAGGAATTGTGTGTGTGTGTGTGTCTATATATATATATATATATATATATATATATATATATATATATATATATATATATATATATATATATATATATATATATATATATATATAGATTGAGGTTCAATTGAGAACTTTTGTGCATCGGGGCACCTCGAGGCACTTTTGTGCATAAGATAATCTAACAAGGGTGCACAAAGGGCATTTAGGAAAAACTAAAGATATGGTAATTAATTTATTTTTAAAAATCATTAAAAGATACTTAGGAGTTACATTTTGAATTAAAATCTCATAGTAACTAAATTCCTCATTTTCCTCCCCATTTCTCTCTCTCTCTCTCTCTCTCTCTCTCTCTTTTTCTCTCTAATCGTGTTCTTCATGATTTTGATGGTGATGATGATTTGAAGACGAAGATTAACGATGAACAACGATGATGATGAACATGAACAAGAGATGCAACCGATGATGATTATGAAGAACACGATGCATAGATGGATGATGAACGATTAATAATGATGATGCATAGATGGATGATGAACAATGACGATGCATAGATGGATGACGAACGATGAACAACGAAAAATGATGATGCATAAATGGATGATGAACAATGACGATGCATAGATGAATGATGAACAAGTTGAACACGATGCATACATGAATGAAAAAATATGAACGACGAACACGATGCATAGATGAATGATGAACAAGTTGAACACGATGCATAATGAATTTGTGTATTTTTTTGTTAAATGCATGTTTTTTGAACACGATGCATAAATAAACACGATTACGATGAAATGCATGGATCTCCATCATCTTTTTTTGAATTTGTGTAATTTTTGTTAAATTTAGAAATGTATCAATTGAATTTATTTAGCATTTATTATTTGATTATTTGTTGAAATATTAAATTTAATGAGGTGTGCACATTCCCCAAAATGCCCTTCTTTGTTTTATTCTATAATGCACAAGATGCATCAAATTGTCCAACTATTTACCCTTTTGCCATTAATCTAATCCATACAATTTTTTGATCTAATGGATGATATGGGTTCTTTTATACCTCGGTGCATAAAAGTTCTCAATTGAATCTCCCTATATATATATATATATATATATATATATATATATATATATATATATATATATATATATATATATATATATATATATATATATATATATATATATATATATGGGATCATTGCAGAACCTAAATTTTGTGTAGAACTGTAGAACCAATATCGTCCATAGATTAGAATAATCTAATGGTCTTGATTAAAAGAGTTAAGTTTGGAATTAGTGAAAAAAAGATTGGTAATAGTGATATTTTAATTTTTGGAGGGGTAAAAAAGGAAAAGATTGGAAATAGCAAAAAGATTGACATTAGCAAAATAAATATCCTTTTTCTTTAAATTAAAATAACATTAATATTATTAATTTTTAAATCAAAAAAATTATACCATAAAAACGAGAATTTTATACTCTTTAAAACGAGACCGGTCATGATATATTTTTTTCGAAAAATTTTTACGTGTTTATTTTTCGTAAAAAAAAAAATTACCCAGACCACGATGCAATATATCATGGTGAGATAATGAGATCATTCGATATCGAATGAACACTTTGATATCGTATATTTAACGTCAATGCAACACTGCATATACGCTCATTATTAACAGAGCTAAAATAATAGTCACAATTAGTAGTCAAAGTTGGTGGATTTAACGAGAACGATTATGATATATATTTTTTATTTTTCGTAAAAAAATTTTTACCCAGACCACGATCCAATATATCATGGTGAGATCATGAGATATCGAATGAACACTTTGATATCGTATATTTAACGTCAATGCAACATTGCATATACGTTCATTACTAACAGAGCCAAAATAATAGTCACAATTAGTAGTCAAAGTTGGTGGATTTAACGAGAACGGTTATTATATATATTTTTTTATTTTTCGTAAAAAAATTTTTACTCAGACCACGATGCAATATATCATGGTGAGATCATGAGATCATTCGATATCGAATGAACACTTTGATACCGTATATTTAACGTCGATGCAACACTGCATATACGTTCATTATTAACAAAGATAAATAATAGTCAAAATTAGTAGTCAAAGTTGGTGGATTTAACGAGAACGGTCATGAATATATTTTTTTGAAAAAAAATTTACGTGTTTATTTTTCGTAAAATTTTTTTTACCCATACGACCATTCGATGTCGAATGAACACTTTGATATCGTATATTTAACGTCGATGCAACACTGCATGTCCATTATATATTAAAATAGTAAAAAAAAAAGTCAAAGTGGACAGTCAAACTTGGTAGGCTGCTATTAATTCAATGTTAATTGTATAATTACCATCTTATCCCTAGTGTTATATTATAATCTAATGGTTTAGATTGGTTCTATGGTTCTGCACTAAATTAAGGTTCTGCAATGATCCCAACCCTATATATATATATATATATATATATATATATATATATATATATATATATATATATATATATATATATATATATATATATATATATATATATATATATATTGAGGTTCTATGGGGCACCACGATGCATTGGGTACCATTCGGAACCAAAAATGCATAACCTATTTATTAAGGATGCAATAAGGGTAACACGGGAATACTAATTATTTTAAAAAATTAATTGGTCTTTTAATTAATAGATTAGTTAGAAAATAGGAAACTAAATAATATCATTAATTATTAATCACTTTCCATGTTTTTTTCCACACTTTCCTCCCTCACCCACCTCTCTCTCTCTCTCTCTCTCTCTCAAAGGATAAATGTTGTGTTTTTTATTCAAACATGATACACATTAACGGTGCATCAAGATGATGATGAACATGTTGAAGACGGTGATTAACACGTTTAAATATATTCCAGATAAGCATCACGATGATGCATAACCTAAAGATACACAGTATGAACACGATGATGCATAACATGGTGCGTCATGTGAACACGATGATGCATAACTTGAGAAAGATGAATACAAAGATGCACAGTCAATGAAGATGATGAAGCATCATGTTGGATTTTTCTTCAATTAAAATTTTATAATTTTAGAAGTGTATTTTATAAATTTTTTAGCATTTAATACTTGATTATTGAATTAAATATTCAATCAATATAAATTTAATTTTGAGTTGACTTGATATATTATTTTTTTTCCCAAAATACCCTTATGCACATCTAATATGTGAACCATGCATCATGATGCATACACGAATTTCATCTTTATTACCCTTTTGCCATTGTAATCTTAGTCATTCATTTGTTAGATCTAACGGTGTATATAGGTTCCTAAGTTGCACGATGCACACAGGTGCCCTGTTGAACCTAACCCTATATATATATATATATATATATATATATATATATATATATATATATATATATATATATATATATATATATATATATATATATATATAGGGGTGGGTTCAATGGAGAACCTCTATGCATCGAAGAACCTTGAAGAACCACAATGCATCGCTAAAAAATCGTAATGCATCACGTAGAAATCGATGCATCACGCAGGAATTTGATGCATCACGTGAAAATAATGATGCATCACGTGGGGATTGTGATGCATTTGTGGTGGTGCATGGAGGTTCCACAATGTATCACTAGAAAATCGTAATGCATTACGTAGAAATCGATGTATCATGCAGGTAATTGATGCATCACGTGGAAATAATGATGCATCACGGGGAGATTGTGATGCATTTGTGGTGGTGCATAGAGGTTCTTCAAGTTCTTCGATGCATGGAGGTTCTCCATTGAACCCACCTCTATATATATATATATATATATATATATATATATATATATATATATATATATATATATATATATATATATAGGGTTGAGATCATTGCAGAACCTTAATTTAGTGCAGAACTATAGAACCAATCTAAATCATTGGATTATTATATAACACTAGGGATAAGATGGTAATTATGCAATTAACATTGAATTAATAGTAGCCTCCCCAAGTTTGACTGCCCACTTTGACCATTTTGACTCTTTTAATATCGAAGGTACATGCAGTGTTGAATATGTGATATAAACTGTAATTTGACACTGAATGATCTCTATATAATATATTGAATGGAGGTCTAGGTAAAAAAAATTTTTAAGAAAAATAAACACGTAAAATTTTTTCGAAAAAAATATATCATTACTATTCTCATTAAATCAACCAACTTTTGACTACTAATTTTGACCATTATTTTAGTTTTGTTAATTTTGAATGTACGTGCAGTGTTGCATCGACGTTGGATATACGACATCAAGTGTTCATTCGACATTGAATTATATCGGTCATGCTACATTGCATCGTGGTCTGGGTAATTTTTTTTTACGAAAAATAAACACGTAAAATTTTTTTGAAAAAAATATGTCATTACTGTTCTCATTAAATCAACCAACTTTTGACTACTAATTTTGACCATTATTTTGGTTCTGTTAATTTTGAATGTACATGCAGTGTTGCATCGACGTTGAATATACGATATCAAGTGGTCATTCGACATTGAATGATACCGGCCATGCTACATTGCATGGTGGTCTGAGTACTTATTTTTTACGAAAAATAAACACGTAAAATTTTTTCGAAAAATATATATCATGACCGTTGTCGTTTTAAAGAGTATAAAATTCTCGTTTTTATGGTATAATTTTTTTTGATTTAACAATTAATCATATTAATGTTATTTTAATTTAAAGAAAAGGGATATTTATTTTACTAATGCCAATCCTTTTACTAATTTCCAATCTATTCCTTTTTTACCATTGAAAGAATTGAAAAATCACTAATGCCAATCTTTTTTTCACTAATTCCAAACTTTATGGTTTTAATCAAGACCATTAGATTAATCTAATCTATGGACGATATTGAAACTACGTATCTACACTAAATTTAGGTTCTGCAATGATCCCATCTCTATATATAATATTGTTAGATATTTTATTTCGATCTTGTGGGTTTATTTTGTAATAAATATTTCTAGTTAGTTTACTTGTAATTTATTTCTAGTTTAGTTTCTTTGTTATTAAAGTTCAGGGGGCCAATGTGTAATTCTATGATACTTGCTTTAATTCTCCTAGGTATTTATTGTCCTAGGGTTTGTGTAAAAAAAAAGGTTGACATTATTGAGAATTCACGAACATTACAGTCGCCGCATCTTTTGATAGAAAACATTCTCTTTGTCTCACTTTCTTCATCATTACACAATCATTGAGTTATTATTCTGTTTCTGTGAATGTTTGAGTGTTTATATACATACACGAGTGTTGATTAATCTGGGAATCAACATTAACAATTGATATCAGAGCTCGGGAGGTGGATTTTAACTTCATTTTTCGGATTCTGCACATGTTCTTCGATGTTCTTCACCAAAGTTCACGGTTTGATCTTTCTTCTTCAAAAGTATTTCTGTTTCTCGTGTTTTCTTTTTCTATAGTCATCTAGTATTCATCCTCTAGTGATTTAGAGCTATTTAGGTTCAATCATTCCAAGTTTCTGTTCATTTAAATCAGATTTTTAGTCTTGAAAAAATATGGGTTTTCATCTCAGTTTGGTCCATTTTTAAACGATTTTTAGGTGTTTTTGGTATATTTAAAGTACTTAAAAGTGTTTAAAATAATTTTCCAATCATTTAGAAATTATTTTTAGGCCAAAATCTGCTAGTGTTAATTCTGGAAATATTCTGAAAAAATTCTTAACTGTTGCTTTTCGGACCCCATTTCGAACCATTTCGGACCATAGTTCGGTCCTCTTGGGACCACATTTAGGTGCCCTCCGGACCATATTTTTCCCTAATTCGGACCTCACTTCGGACCAATCCGAACTTCGGACCACCCGAAGTTCTGATCTAGTAATTTTAAAACAGTTAAATTAACTTGTGCTTTCATTTGTAATTTCATTTCGGACCATCCGAACTTCGATCCCAATCCGAATTCGGTATTTCCATTTGAAAAATTTTCTAAGTGTCAATCCGAAATCTGTACTATTCATCCGAATTCGTTCCATCCGAATTCGGTCCATCTGATCTTGGTCAAACAGAATTCGGTCCGTCCATATATTCACTGTTCATCCGAACTCCGCCCCATCCGAAGTCACTGTTCATCCGAACTCGGTCCCGTCCGAAGTCACTGTTCATCCGAACTTTGTCCAATCCGAACTCAACTGTTCATCCGAACTTCGTACCATCCGAGATACTGTTCATCCGAAGTTCAACTAATCCGAATCCAGTTTCCATCTTTAAGATCTCATTCTTTCAAATCAACACTTTAAATCATGTCTAGAGAAGCCCTTGTCCAATCCGAGAACAGACACCTGTTTTGTATCTAGATGAATATGAGCAGTGGAAGTCCCGATTTCTCAAATTTGTCGGTATGCAACCAAATGGCAACCTTATGCTCCAATCTATTTCCGAAGGCCCCGTCAATTATTATCGGGTAATTGCTGCAAGGCCCGAAGCAGACCCACTTGTTCTCGCATCCAAAGTAGAACGTGAACCTGCAAATGAGGCAGAGCAAGACAAGCAACATGCTGACAAAAGGGCTGAATATCTGATCTATCAAGCCCTGCCCACTGATATCCTTGTCGGTGTACACAACAAGATGTTTGCTAAGGAAATGTGGGATGAACTGGAGGTTCAGATGCTGGGGGCAGACTTAGACGACATAGCTAAGATTGAGGAGGCAAAGGCTAAGTTTACAGAGTTTAGGGCCAAAGACGGGGAGTCACTACAAGCCACGTTCACCAGATTCTGTGCAGTTCTAAACGAACTCAACAAACTGCACATTAAGAAAGACAAAGATGACAATAACATCCAGTTCTTTACTGCCTTAGCCCCTGAATGGCAAGTTGCATGCCGAGCCACACGAAGAGTATTGGACATCCCTAATGTGTCTATCAATGTGGTTTTTAAGGAATTGAAAAAGTATCATGGTGACGTAGACCATCAGAAGTAGATGGCCAATCAGTTAGCTTCCCTGTTATTATCTGCCAACACGGGCATTAAACCAATTGATTCTCTGGTCCTGATATCCAACAAGAACCTCCCTACTGCCTCCTATACTCAAGGATCATCATCATTCCAGTACCGATATGCTTCTCCTCTGTGTGAGATTTTAGATGAAGAAGAAGCGAAAATTCAAGAACAGATAGCCTTATGGACTAATCGTCTACAACAGAGACGTTTCTCCAATAAGACGAACAATCAGCTCCGCTACGACACCGGCCCGCGGAGGTATTCAGATGAAAGACGAGATGACTATCGCCGGGATGACCGAAGTGATGATTACAGACATGATGATAGAGATGACCGGCGATATGACGACAGACGGGACTATCGGGATGACCGCCGTTATGAAAGACGAGACGATAGGAGAGATGATCGCAGGGATGATAGACGCGCTTATAACCATAGGGATGATCGTCGGGAGGATAGATGGGATGACCGACATGATGATCGAAGGGACTATGATCGTCGGGACAACAGAAGGGACTACAGTCGAGAACCTCGCCGTGCCGACAAGAGGCCGGTTGAGAGGAGAGATGAAAGGCCAAGAGCTGAAGACCCTTAGGGGAATGAAGAACGTCTGTGCTACAAGTGCGGCAAAGCAGGCCACTTTGCTTGGGAATGTAAAAATAAGTATGAAATGGACGTTGGCTATTACGAGCGGAAGCCGGAGGCCACTAAGAAAAGGACTAATGCTATGGCTATGGTTGCCCAAGAAGACTATTGGGATGATGCCGATACTGATGAAGAAGATGATAAGGGTAAGAAATGCTACATGGCGGATCGTACTGGATTGGCTGGCTACGCTACAACATTCGATTCTGATTTAGACACTGCTGCTGAGGGGGAGACACCGCAAAATCCACCAGTATGTCTGATGGCCAGATCCGAGGATTCAAAATGTTCTTCATCAGATTCTGAGGCACCTGAGGTACATTCCTTTTACATTCCAAAGCATGTAAATAATTAATCTGTTCATAGTGAATGTAACTTGCACACACATATACTTGATCTAGAAGCTCGATTAAATGCTGAAACGAAAAAGTGTGTCAAGGCTGAACATCTATCCCAAACATTAAAAGAGTCATTTGAATTATATCAAACAAAGTGGTTAACTAATCATAATGTGATAAAACAGATGCTAATTGAAAAGGTAGATGTTCAGGATAGGAATACGTATCTAGAATCTTGTATGGATAGGTTATCAAATGAAAAGCACTCATTAAAATCAGAAATATCTGTTCTATGAAAACAATTAGAGACGGTAAGTATGGTAAACATAGACAGCTTAGAAAAATACAAAATGATAGAAGAAGAAAGATTAAGTTTGTACTCTCGAATAAAGACCCTTGATGATGAATTTTTAAAACGTGGTCAAACAGGACAAACTATTCATTTGAACCAGCCCAAAGAAACTAGATTTTACCATTCCAAACAAGGAATTGGTTTTAAAAATCCTAAGTATTTGGAAAAGGCTCAACAAGTTTTACCTCTCTTTTATGACATGAATTACATGGGTGCTGGGCTTAAATCTTTCTTTTTCGAGTCATCAAAAGAAGTCTTAACCCAAGAGGATGAGAAACGCAATGAAAATAAAGAAAAAGAAATATCTTTTTAAATATGATGAGCTAAACGAGAGTTGTCCTTATAGAGTACCCACTCTAGAGGAAGACTTCTTGTCTAGTTATTCTGAAATGAAATGAAAGCAGAACCAGTCAAACCAATCCCTCACCTTTACATTGCTACAAAAGTTTTTCAACATAAAATTATAGTTTTAGAGAAGGAATTAAAGTCAACTCGAAAGAAAGCTCTTGATTATCAAGAAGCTCTTCTTAAGAGTGAGGAAAAATTGGTAAATCAAAGTTTTCAACAATCTGTAGAATTAACTGTCTACAAAGAAAAATTTGACATGGTTTCTCAAAGCTTAAAAGATCATTTAAAAGAGCCAAGAGTTTCTCGTCCAACCAAAATCTCACTCGTGTCATCTGATAAAGGTAAATCTAAAGTTGAAAATTCTTCTATCAGTTTTAAAGGTGAGTGCTCAAAATCTTTCAAAACTGAGGTTTCAAAGAAGACTCATATTCAATCCAAGTCTTCTAAGAAACCCACTCACCAAGAAAAAGAAAAATCCTTAAAGTCTATGTCTTCCATGCGTACTGACTCTCGTTTTTTTGTTCCTACAGATCATGTGCGAAGAGTGCCAAAAACAACCATGCAAGATTTTACAAGTTTTGTTTTGTGAAGAAGGCTATTATGCCAAATGATTTTGTTTCTAGAGATAGGTTGCATGTAATATCTGAAAATAATGATTGTAATGATGTAACGAATTCTAATTCGTGTTTGAAGTATTCTTTTAGTGACTTGTTAAATTATGTACAACTCGTTTTAGACGTCAAGTATCTGAAATGAATGCTTTTGTGCCTTATCCTGCTAAAAGAATTCGTAAAAAGAAAATAAAAAATGTTGCAACATCGGCCATCACAAAAAATGAGACTTGTACTTTGCTTAGGCCCAAAACCAAAGCAAAAGTTAAACAAGTCTCAAAAAGTCAAAGCCCGAAGGTAATTTCATCGCCTAAGGTTCCAAAGCCTGTTAAATCCAATTATCAATGGATTCCAAAAGGCTATGCATCTGGTCAACACATCACTGCAAAATGGGTTCCTAAAACTGAAAATGTGCCATATTCACCTGGAACTCCTAACCCAAAAGGACCCATATTAAGATGGGTACCCAAAGTTCTGTGATCTTAATGCAGATGGTTCTTGGTTACTTCAGATCAAGACCCGTACTTCAGTGAATTGACTTCTAGTCATCATAGGCTAGGACCCGTTCCTCTGCTTGTCGGTTGTGCTTAAACCGACACGTTTGGCTTCTGTGCACACAGCTCAGGACCCGGTCTAAATCATCATGTTTCTGAACATCTCGGTTCAGAACACGGTTTGAATGTTAACTTAAGATGGATCTGTTTGAATGCTTATAAATTTTCATTGTATGTATTTATTTATTTTACAGGCAAAATCTATCTGGTATATGGATTCGGGTCGAAACCCAACATCAACTGTCCGTTCAATCAACCCGATCTGACAATGGCACAGAATTCAAGAATTCGGTAGTAGAGGGCTTCCTTCAATCCAAAGGTATTCAGCATCAATAATCTGCTGCTAGAACACCTCAACAAAATGGAGTCGTAGAAAGGCGTAATCGTACCCTTGTGGAAGCCGCACGTACAATGCCGACTTATTCAAAGCTATCTCCGATCTTGTGGGCCGAAGCCGTGTCAACAGCTTGCTACACGCAGAATCGCTCCATAATCCATTAGCGTTTCAATAAAACTCCATATAAACTCTTCTTGAATAAAGTGCCTTTTATCAAGTAGTTACGTGTATTTGGTTGCAGGTTCTATGTGCTTAATGACAAAGACAACCTCGGGAAATTCAACGAGAAAGTGGATGAAGCGATCTTCATTGGATCCTCATCCAACTCGTAGGCATATCGTGCATTCAACACTTGCCCCAGGACAGTCAATGAAAGTGTGCATGTCACATTTGATGAATTGGCTGAACTGGCACCCGAAGTTGATCATCTAGGACCACGCATTACACCAATGCCTGGAGAACTCTTCTTCTCAATCTACTTCTTTTTCACCTTCTGATTTAGTTAATTTATTTGATCCTTTTTATGTAGAATTCCTTGGTCCTAATTCTAATGTTTCTTATTCTATAGGTAACTCATCCAACAATTCAACTGCACCACAAATTCTATCTGATCCATCTTTATCCACTTCATACCCACATCCATCAACTTCATCCACTGATACATCTACAACTGAATCTACTCCAGAAATACTCTCGCACATCATGCCAAACATCCTTCCTACACCTGAACACATTGAACCCGAACCGAAACCAGTGATACCTTCACTAGAAACCATTGACCATGAATCATCCTCCATTCCCACTCTCACCACTGAGATTCCATCTCGTTCACCTCTTCCACACGAGACAAAATGGACTCGAAGTCACCGAACCGATCAAATCATTGGTGATGTCTCAACCGGTGTCCAAACCCGAAGCGCGTCTGCTAATGAATGTCTCTTTGTGTCATTCCTTAGTATGATAGAGCCAGCTCGTGTGGATGAAGCCTTAAAAGACCCGGACTGGATTATTGCAATGCAAGGAGCTCAACCAGTTTGAACAGCTCCGAGTATGGTGGTTAGTTCCCAAGCCCAAAGACCGAACAATTATCAGAACGAAGTGGATCCACAAAAACAAACGAGACGAAAACGGCATCGTGATAAGAAACAAAGCGAGACTTGTCGCCAAAGGCTACTGACAACAAGAAGGGATAGATTATGACGAGACCTTTGCTCCAGTTGCACGGATTGAGGCTATCAGAATCTTCTTGGCGTACGCGGCACACAAAGACTTCAAAGTATACCAGATGGACGTCAAGACAAACTTTCTTAACGGTGAACTTAACGAAGATGTGTACGTTGAACAACCACAAGGATTTGTTGATACATATAAACCTGACCATGTTTATGTGCTAGACAAATCCCTCTATGGTTTGAAACAAGCACCTCGCGCATGGTATGACAGTCTTTCTAACTTTCTTATCTCTGCTGGTTTCAGCAAAGGTGTGGTGGTGTAGGTCCCAAAAGGTTTCCCTAGTGAATTGTTCTAAGCTGTAGAGGGGGGGGGGGTGAATACAGCAATTTAAAACTCAACACTCTTTTCTCAATTTTTGTGTATATTATTAACAAGTGTTAATTACAAACAAGCTTGACTGCGGAAAGGTTCAAGCTGAAATGATAGATACAACAGATGTTCAACTAATCTAAGACACACTCAGACTAGATACAATGAATACACTCACTTAGATGAACTCACTGATTTTACAAGACACATATGGACAGCTTGAATATGAGCAGCTTAAACACACAATACTGTTCTATTCAAGCAGACTTGCATGCATGGAAAAACACACTTCAATGCACGATCTGATTTCCCACTCTTGGTTGTCTCACAATCCTTAGAAGCTTCCTTTTATGCTCTAACTGAGAATCTCAGTGAAACTTCTTCATTGGACGATGAGATAGTGGGATGTCTTTCCAAAAAGACAAAATAACTTTCTGCACATTCTGACAAAGAAGACTTGTCTTCATGTGGCAGAATCTTTGTCTTTTCCTTTTTGTCTCTGTTGCATAAGGCCTTTAACCAAAAGAGGAATGTCAACTTTGCATCTTTCTTCTTTTGCTAAGGCCATTTTGATATAAGAAATGGTCTGTCACCCATTTCAAATATCCGTTTGTCTTTATGTAACAGAACATCGTAGGCAGGCTTTTGCAGTTTCTGCTTTCCACTTTGTCTTCGACTTGTAAACTGATCTTGTAGCAAAAAACAATACATGAGGACTTGGAAACATATTTCATAAAGTGTTTAGCTTGTTCACAAAAAACAGGTTCTGTTCACAAAGAACAGAACACTTAGAATCTCTCCAAGCTGCTCATCAGAGTAGAGCAGCGTAGACAGTTTATGTCCAACCTGTTCAGCAGAAAGAACAACTTGGACAATCTGCCTTTGTTGCAATGAATGCAACAGGGTAAACAACTTTGACTCATATTGCAAATCACTTCAGGTTTCAATAAGGCATAACCAGGCCTTAAATTATACCTTCAAGTGCATCAAACAGGTTTGATTAAAAATCTCCCCCTAAGATGTAGAGCAGGTTTGACTGAGGCCTTTTTGTGCCTAACAATGTAACAACCTAACTTTTGATCAGTTATGTAATGACTATTTTGAGATAATAATATAATTTTTGTTATATTATTTGGAATTTGCAAATATTGATTAAGAATAAAAATATATTAAGTAAATATAATTTTATATTATATTTATGATATAATTAAATTGAGTAAAATAAAAGAGATGTATTATACAAAAATAGAAGTGGGTTAAATGTAAATGAAGTATTTAAACCACAAAATGATCATTTTAAGATCATTTAACACAAATTAACCCTCTCTCTCTAACTTCTCTCTATCTCTCGGATATCTCACAAATCCATCAAAAAGTTCCATAAATCGGCATTAAATTGAAGATTAAAGCCAAAAAGAAGTTACAATCATCATTAATCAAGAACATTCAAGGTAAATTCACTTACTTATCTTAAAATTTTAGTTTGGTTCGGTTTGGTTGAGAAACCGAAAAGATAGGATTTGAAATGTGATAAAAATGTTTGCATGTATAAAATTCTGATAGAATATGATAGAATTAAGATAATAAATGTAACAGAAACAAAAATCGGTGATTAGATTGTCCAAAATAAGAAGAAATCGGAATTTTTATAAAAAAAATGTGTTCTTGACAAAATGTTCAATTTTGGATGATCTTGTTATATTTATGATGTTTTTGATCAATATAATTATATAAAATTACTCAAATAATGTTAATACATCAATATATTAAGTTGCATGTTGATTTAATTAAGTTTTGAGAATTTTTAAGAAAAATCCGTATGAACCAAATGAAGAACACCAAGAACAGTTTCTGGAAAAAAATAACAAGTGTGGGATCCGAATTCGGATGACCCGAATTCGGATGGTGTCCCACTTCGGACCCTGAATTCGGATGAGGCCACTTCGGTTCCCATACTTCGGAAAATAAAAATTATTGTTTGTTAAGTGATGGTCCGAACTCGGATGACCCGAGTTCGGATGGTACCAATTCGGATGATTCTCTATTTCGGATGCTTTCAAAATTTGGATCTTAGCATTTCGGATCTAAATGATCCGAATTCGATACCTATATTAATCTTAATCCTAATTCGGATCCATGCTAATTCGGACATTGCTTTTATCCTAATTCGGGTAAGATGCTAATTTCGGATTTTAGGTATTAAAAGATCCTAATTCGGATCCCAAGTCATCCTCAATTCGGATGATGATCAATTCGGACCGGCCCTTTTAATTCGGATGTGTCCGGATCCGGATGATCCGAATTCGGATCCCCTATCCGGATGAATCCGAAGTTGATGACCCGAAACCCAATTTTATGTATTAGAATGATTTGAGAATAAATAAGTTATCAGAATCAGATAAAATAAAGATTATGAAAAAGACATGAAATTGATATGATTTGACAATGATAATTCTGGACAGGTTCAGTTGATATCTGAACATTGACACAAAGAATTTAAAGACTAAAATGATGATGATAAAGATGATGAAATTGACATGATATTATCATGGATGATTTTGAACAGGTTCAGTTAATATCTGAACAAAGATTTAAAGACTTGAAAGCGGGTCTCTGATTTGAAAAGAATTGACAGATTACAGATTGACAAATCCTGAGATAACTCAGGTGGCAGATTCATATATCTGTTTGACCAAGACCCAGACCTGTGAGTTATAGATATTCAGATTGAACATGCATAGATCCGGTTGAGATATATTGCTGCTGATAAATTTATTGACATTCACTTTATCAGCTGGAATGAGACCTGTGCACACCATGGATGGGTGTTGCCCAGTGGATCATGATAGCTATTTGATTATCTTTTCATATTGCATTTAATATTGCTTCAGACTTTGCTTTATGATTCATTGCTATCATGACTTCTAAGACATATGCTTACATCATTGATCAGACATTTGATAGATTGATTCAGCTTGACTAGCCCTTATGGTCTATTGTTCTAGACCCGGCTATTTCACCAGTTCTTATGAACTTGGTAATGACCTCCGATGTTCCGCCATATTGACTTACTGGTAGCTAGCCCAGTATGTGGCTGATCCCCACGATTTAAGCGTGAGTGTGGCTTGAACATCATCCGATTCTATGATTCTATATCTCAATCATGAGGGCTGTAGCGGCAGCCAAGACATATCACGCTAAGACTAATGACTCCGCTTGACACGCATGTTGATATTGAAAATCTATAAACTCACTAAGCTTTGCTTACAGATGTTGCATTAATATTTTACAGGAAAAGCCAAAGGAAAATCACCTGCAGGACCTAGTACTTAGGTCATTCAAGATCCAAGTTTTGAAGATTTTCTAGACCACTACTCAACAAATCTTTCTGGTACTGATTGGAAGACAACAATTGTGGTGGTTCTGGGTAGATTTGATGTAATGTATGATATTATGATTAGATTAGATGTTACCCTTTTATAACTTTATTTTGAAATATGTAAACTTAAATCCTAATCTGTAATGTACATGTAATTTTATTATTCCGCAATTTAATTACCCTATCTTAGTATGGTTGATATCGTATTGCATGATGTGGGACCTAGACTAGTGAGCACTGCCCCGTAAGGGGTGGTCTTCACAGGATGGTATCAGAGCACTAGTTTGAGTGAATCAAGTATTACGTGAGTATACTTGATCTCAAACTGAAGCAATACATATGTATCAATCATTTAGGTGGTTTGAACTGAGATAGGATGTACAGACTGTTAGGATGGGAAAAAGGGTACATAGATCTAAGTCTATAAACTGATAGTTAATTGATTTTAATTTTCAGTAGAAGATGTCAGGATCAGGATCAGGTGATATTCCCAGCAACATGAATCCACAACAAATGTTTGAAATGATGCAACAACTCTTAGCCCAACACTCAGAACAACAGAACAAAATAATGCAAGAACAGTTTCAGGCCAGAGATGAGGCCGAAGCTAAAAGACGCGAAGAAAAGAAAAATAAGAGAAAAGAAAAGCAAGTCCAGATTAATGAATCTGATTCTGATAACTCTACCCCAGAAACGCAAATTGCTCAGCCAAAAGGCTGCAAGTTTAAAGATTTTAAAGCCAGCGGTGCCCTGAACTTCGAGGGTACAGTTAATCCGATTCAGGCAATGGATTGGATTAGTCATACCGAAGAGATCTTTAGAATCTCTGACTGTTTAGACTCCAAGAAAGTGAGTTATGCGTCTGCGTTATTTGTGGGAGCTGCCCAAGCTTGGTGGAAAACCCAGCGAAGTATCTATGGTGAGGAGGTGATTCAGACTTTAGAATGGGAGCAGTTTCTTGATATGTTCAATGCAAAATATTGTCCGATCGACCAACAAGATAAGATGGAGGTACAGTTGATGCAGCTGACTCAGGGGACGAAGACAGTTGATGAATATGAACACGAGTTTTCACGACTATGCGGTTACTCCTCATACCAAGTAGCTACCGAGGAGAGAAAGATGAATAGATTTCGTGTAGGACTTAATCCAAGATACAGACATCCGATGAGCGCTATCAAATATAAGAGTTATCTGGAAATGGTAGAAGCAGCGAGACAGATCGAGCGAGGATACTTAGAGTACGGCGATCAGCTCTATGCTCCGTCTACTAACCCGATGAATCCGTCTCCTCCAAAGAAACAGCGATTTGGCAGATTCTTTAGGCCGAATAAGTCTCAGTCCCAACAATCTCAGCATAGTTCACAACAGAAAGCACAAGTTTACTCCCTCACGAACGAGCCACGATTCTGCAAGCGATGCAGAAAGTCACACATGGGGTTGTGCAATCCAGAAGATGTTACTTGCTTTGCGTGCAATATGATGGGTCACAGCAGTGAGGAATGTCCACAGCAGGGACGAGGATGTGCGAAATGTGGTAAGAAAGGACACTTCATGTACCAGTGTCGAATCGGGCAACGTTATCAGTCTCAATCATCCGCAGGAGGTTCTACAGGGAAAAGTTCTGCTGCAACGCCGACTGCACGGACTCGGGCTTTTCAAATAACAGCCGAGGAAGCAAAGGAAACACCTGATGTAGTTACGGGTATGTTTTTACTTAACTCGATTCCGGCTCGTGTATTATTTGATTCTGGCGCAAGTCGTTCCTTCATATCGACTTCTTTTGCACAAAGATTACATAAGTCTCCATCAAAGCTATCTGTGATACTAGACATTGAGACAGCCAGTAACAATTTTGTTATGGCTGATTCCGTTTATCGTAATTGCACACTACTTGTTGATAATATCGTATTCAATCTCGACCTCATCCCGATTCCGTTAAAAGAATTTGATGTCATCATCGGCATGGATTGGCTAATGAACAACGAGGCTACAATTATCTGCAACCGGCGAGTCATCAGAATCAAGTCTTCAGACGGCAGAGTATTAGAGATCAAGGGCGAGAAGCGGAAAGGTGCACATTGTTTCATAACTATTGAAAAAGCGCATAAGTACTTATCTAAGGGTCACGAATCTTATATCTGTTATGTTTCATCTGAATCCAACTCTGAAAAGAAATCGTTGTCCGATATTCCTATCGTCTGTGAGTTCCCAGACGTATTCCCTGACGATATTTCCGGAGTGCCACCGGAACGTCAAGTCGAGTTCAGTATTGACTTGGTTCCTGGTGCGGCTCCTATTGCAAAAGCTCCATACAGACTTGCACCTGCAGAAATGCAGGAAATGTCAAAGCAACTGCAAGAGCTGTTAGAGAAAGGGTTTATCCGACCGAGTTCTTCTCCGTGGGGTGCACCAGTTCTATTTGTTAAAAAGAAAGACGGAACTTTCCGTATGTGCATCGACTATCGCGAGTTGAACAAGGTTACCATAAAGAATAAATATCCTCTGCCCAGGATTGATGATCTGTTTGATCAACTACAAGGAGCTAGTTATTTCTCAAAGATAGATCTCCGTTCTGGGTATCATCAGTTGAAAGTTAGAGATGAGGATATTCCGAAGACAGCCTTCCGTACAAGATACGGTCATTACGAATTTCTCGTAATGCCTTTCGGACTGACAAATGCACCAGCGGCATTCATGGATCTCATGAATCGTGTGTGCAGACCCATGTTGGATAAATCAGTTATCGTGTTCATAGACGATATTCTGATTTACTCCAAAACGGAGGCTGATCATTCCGTTCATCTGCGACAGTTGCTAGAGTTGTTAAGAAAAGAAAGACTCTACGCAAAGTTTTCTAAGTGTGAATTCTGGCTCAGACAGGTATAATCTCTATTATATATGTCTTGAGCTGTTTCCTTAACTATTCTATGATTCACATCAGAACTTGAATTTCTATCTTGATTATCTTATAGATTCAATTCCTTGGCCATGTCGTTTCTGGCGAAGGAATATCCGTTGATCCGTCTAAAGTCGAGGCTGTTCAGAAGTGGCAAACACCTCGCAATGCCTCTGAGATCCGAAGTTTCCTTGGATTGGCTGGTTACTATCGGCGATTCATAAAGGACTTCTCAAAGATTGCTGTGCCACTCACGATGTTAACACGAAAGAATACACCTTTTGTGTGGGCTGATAAACAGCAAGAGGCATTTGAAACTCTGAAGCAAAAGCTTATTCAAGCGCCGATCCTAGCCTTACCAGAGGCAACGATGACTTTGTCGTTTACAGCGACGCATCTGGTACTGGCTTAGGATGTGTTCTGATGCAAAGGGGAAAGGTAATTGCCTATGCTTCAAGGCAATTAAAAGACTATGAGAAAAGTGCACCAACTCATGATCTTGAGTTGGCTGCTGTTACCTTTGCACTGAAGATCTGGCGTCACTATCTATATGGGACTCGGTGTCAGCTCTACACCGATCATAAGAGTCTCAAATACCTTTTCACTCAAAAAGATCTGAATATGAAGCAGCGTCGGTCCTTGGAGCTTATCAAGGATTATGACTGCGAGATCTTATATCATCCCGGCAAAGCAAATGTTGTCGCGGATGCGTTGAGTAGAAAAATATATCCAGAAAAGTGCTGTTATGCCCTAACTCTAGTTATATTCTCTTCTGATCTTATTGAAGATATTCGAGTTGCTCAAACTGAAGCAATGAAAGAAGAGAATATTGATTCTGAAAATCTTAAAGGGCAACTACAATTACTAACTCTGAACCATTTGGGACTTTACTGTCTCCAGGGAAACCGAATCTGGGTTCCTAAATATGGTTCTATTCGTAGCACTCTTCTGTCCGAAGCTCATCAGTCCAAGTTATCTATTCATCCTGGCAGTTCAAAGATGTAATTTGATCTGAAAGCCGACTACTGGTGGCCAGGAATGAAGAAAGACATCGGAAAATGTGTTGAAAGCTGCAGAGTATGTCAGATGGTTAAGGCAGAACATCAGAAGCCCTTCGGGGATATGCAACCACTGCCAGTTCCTGAATGGAAGTGGGAGCATATAACAATGGACTTCATTACGAAGCTGCCAAAGACCAAAAGACAACACGACTCTATCTGGGTAGTCGTTGATCGTTTAACGAAATCAGCACATTTTATTCCAATGAAAGAAACTTATTCTCTGGATAGATTGGCACAGTTGTACATCACAGAAATTATTTCTCGTCACGGTGTGCCAAAGTCTATTGTATCTGATCGTGATAGTCGCTTCACATCCAGATTCTGGCAAGCACTACAAGAAGGGATGGGTACTCGGATTTCTATGAGTACTGCTTATCATCCAAATGCAGATGGCCAGAGTGAGCGTACTATCCTAACTCTAGAAGATATGCTTCGTGCCTGCATTCTTGATCTAGGTGGTAACTGGGATGACCACTTGCCGTTGGTCGAATTCTCATACAATAACAGTTATCATTCAACAATCAAGATGGCTCCTTTTGAAGCTCTATACGGAAGAAAGTGCAGAACTCCTACTTGTTGGCATGAAACAGGTGAATCGCCAATAGCAGGACCTGCCCTTCTACAGTTGACTCATGAAAAGATTCAACTCGTTAGAAGGAATATTCTTGAAGCTCAAAGCAGGCAGAAGTCATATTATGATAATCGGCATAGATCAATCAGTTTTGCAGTTAACGATTGGGTGATGCTGAAAGTATCTCCAATGAAGAATGTGGTACGGTTCATTAAAAGAAACAAGTTAGCTCCGAGATTTATTGGTCCGTTCAAGATTGTGGAAAAGATTGGGAATCAGTCTTACCGTCTTGATCTACCAGCGGACTTAGCTGGAATACATCCTGTATTCCATGTTAGTCACTTAAGAAAGAGTTTAGCTGACGAAAGAGAAGTTAAAATACCACACGTTAACCTGCAGATTGATGAGAAGCTTCGCGTGGTTGAAGAGCCAGAATGTATTCTGGACTCGAAGACTAAGAAGCTACGAAACAAAGAGATACAGATGGTGCTCGTTCAGTGGAAACACCACAAAGGTTCGCATCAGTCTTGGGAATCCAGAGATGTCATGAAAGCTACTTATCCCAGTCTGTTCGAATCTAGCTAACTTCGGGGACGAAGTTTGTGCGTGGTGGAGCCCATTCTGTAACAACCTAACTTTTGATCAGTTATGCAATGACTATTTTGAGATAATAATATAATTTTTGTTATATTATTTGGAATTTGCAAATATTGATTAAAAATAAAAATATATTAAGTAAATATAATTTTATATTATATTTATGATATAATTAAATTGAGTAAAATAAAAGAGATGTATTATACAAAAATAGAAGTGGGTTAAATGTAAATGAAGTATTTAAACCTCAAAATGATCATTTAAGATCATTTAACACAAATTAACCCTCTCTCTCTAACTTCTCTCTATCTCTCGGATATCTCACAAGTCCATCAAAAAGTTCCATAAATCGGCATTAAATTGAAGATTAAAGCCAAAAAAAAGTTACAATCATCATTAATCAACAACATTCAAGGTAAATTCACTTACTTATCTTAAAATTTTAGTTTGGTTCGGTTTGGTTGAGAAACCGAAAAGATAGGATTTGAAATGTGATAAAAATGTTTGCATGTATAAAATTCTGATAGAATATGATAGAATTAAGATAATAAATGTAACAGAAACAAAAATCGGTGATTAGATTGTCCAAAATAAGAAGAAATCGGAATTTTTATAAAAAAAATGTGTTCTTGACAAAATGTTCAATTTTGGATGATCTTGTTATATTTATGATGTTTTTGATCAATATAATTATATAAAATTACTCAAATAATGTTAATACATCAATATATTAAGTTGCATGTTGATTTAATTAAGTTTTGAGAATTTTTAAGAAAAATCCGTATGAACCAAATGAAGAACACCAAGAACAGTTTCTGGAAAAAAATAACAAGTGTGGGATCCGAATTCGGATGACCCGAATTCGGATGGTGTCCCACTTCGGACCCTGAATTCGGATGAGGCCACTTCGGTTCCCATACTTCGGAAAATAAAAATTATTGTTTGTTAAGTGATGGTCCGAACTCGGATGACCCGAGTTCGGATGGTACCAATTCGGATGATTCTCTATTTCGGATGCTTTCAAAATTTGGATCTTAGCATTTCGGATCTAAATGATCCGAATTCGATACCTATATTAATCTTAATCCTAATTCGGATCCATGCTAATTCAGACATTGCTTTTATCCTAATTCGGGTAAGATGCTAATTTCGGATTTTAGGTATTAAAAGATCCTAATTCGGATCCCAAGTCATCCTCAATTCGGATGATGATCAATTCGGACCGGCCCTTTTAATTCGGATGTGTCCGGATCCGGATGATCCGAATTCGGATCCCCTATCCGGATGAATCCGAAGTTGATGACCCGAAACCCAATTTTATGTATTAGAATGATTTGAGAATAAATAAGTTATCAGAATCAGATAAAATAAAGATTATGAAAAAGACATGAAATTGATATGATTTGACAATGATAATTCTGGACAGGTTCAGTTGATATCTGAACATTGACACAAAGAATTTAAAGACTAAAATGATGATGATAAAGATGATGAAATTGACATGATATTATCATGGATGATTTTGAACAGGTTCAGTTAATATCTGAACAAAGATTTAAAGACTTGAAAGCGGGTCTCTGATTTGAAAAGAATTGACAGATTACAGATTGACAAAATCCTGAGATAACTCAGGTGGCAGATTCATATATCTGTTTGACCAAGACCCAGACCTGTGAGTTATAGATATTCAGATTGAACATGCATAGATCCGGTTGAGATATTTGCTGCTGATAAATTTATTGACATTCACTTTATCAGCTGGAATGAGACCTGTGCACACCATGGATGGGTGTTGCCCAGTGGATCATGATAGCTATTTGATTATCTTTTCATATTGCATTTAATATTGCTTCAGACTTTGCTTTATGATTCATTGCTATCATGACTTCTAAGACATATGCTTACATCATTGATCAGACATTTGATGGATTGATTCAGCTTGACTAGCCCTTATGGTCTATTGTTCTAGACCCGGCTATTTCACCAGTTCTTATGAACTTGGTAATGACCTCCGATGTTCCGCCATATTGACTTACTGGTAGCTAGCCCAGTATGTGGCTGATCCCCACGATTTAAGCGTGAGTGTGGCTTGAACATCATCCGATTCTATGATTCTATATCTCAATCTTGAGGGCTGTAGCGGCAGCCAAGACATATCACGCTAAGACTAATGACTCCGCTTGACACGCATGTTGATATTGAAAATCTATAAACTCACTAAGCTTTGCTTACAGATGTTGCATTAAAATTTACAGGAAAAGCCAAAGGAAAATCACCTGCAGGACCTAGTACTTAGGTCATTCAAGATCCAAGTTTTGAAGATTTTCTAGACCACAACTCAATAAATCTTTCTGGTACTAATTGGAAGACAACAATTGTGGTGGTTCTGGGTAGACTTGATGTAATGTATGATATTATGATTAGATTAGATGTTACCCTTTTTATAACTTTATTTTGAAATATGTAACTTAATCCTAATCTGTAATGTACATGTAATTTCATTATTCCGCAATTTAATTACCCTATCTTAGTATGATTGATATTGTGTTGCATGATGTGGGACCTAGACTAGTGAGCACTGCCCCGTAAGGGGTGGTCTTCACAAACAATCTCCCCCTATTTGCAATAATCAGTCTAAGCTGATTTAATCAGTAACCACAATATATTTTACAATACATTTAACTAAAATGAAATTACATCATCAAAGTAAAGTAAAAGAATCAGTTTATATATATACTGATTATTTTATTACATAAACAACACATGTTTTTGCAAAAGTACAACTGATGTACTAGAGCATATTACAACTGATGTAAAAATAAAAATTACAACTAATGTAACCAAGTACAAGTAATGTACACAGAAATTCAATAATTTGGACTGTTGATGATGGGAGCAAATAATGATAAGCCTGTCCAACAGATGGACAACTTCCATTCTTCACCTACTCAGATAGTAGATCGACTTCAGGACAGTGGTGGTAGTCCTTCTTCGAACAACTCTTCAAGCTACTCTCTGGTTTCATCCAGTTCCTCTATTTCAAATCTGAGGAACATGAAACTGGGATGTTGAAGTTCCCCTCTTTCATAGAAGCCTCTGAGCTGATCCCACATGGCTGCTCTCCACTTTATGGATTGCCTGAAGGAGTTTGCAAGTCTGAAAGCAACAAGCTGTTTGAGACCCACTTTGTGCAGATCTGATGCTCTTTGGAAGCACTTCTTCTTTGTCAGGGGATCTACAAAAAAATACCCCCAGCTCAGGTTCTTCAATCAGCTTGCCTTCCTCAAATTCCACTCCTTTAGGCAGGCAGTGGTCAACTCCTTTGATTTCTACTGCAACATCACCTTGTTCAATCATGATCAGGAGTTCCTCCAGCTCTAAATCCTTTCTGTTCCTCTTGGCCTTTATTTTGGGGGTAGCCACTGAGACACCCTTACTTTGTTCTTCTGAGATCAGGCCAAGGTCTCTCACCCTTTCCATCAACTTTTTGACATATGCCCTGATAGTCTTAGCTGTTTCAGACTTAGACTGACTCAGGGAAACTGCCAACTCCACCCATTCTCTGTATCCTATCTGAGCAACGTCAGTGTAATCATATGCTTCCAGTTCTGGGCATGTAGCACCCATTCTGGTTATCTGTAGCTTCCACTGTTTGCCTTTTCTTGAGATGGGAATAGCTTTGACAATAGATTCCTTGGCAAGTCTTTTGTCAGCAACATCAAAGAACTTTTTCCTTGCCAAGTTGTCAAAGTGAATCTGGGCTCTTGCAGAGGATGCTTGCTTGGACCTGGTCACAGAGACCGGAGCACCCTGTTCTTTATCACCTTCCTTTCCAACTGCTGACTCCTTAGCAGCTTCAAGCAGTTTTCTTTGCACATGCAACGAAGGCATTTTAATTTTGCTTGCGTCTTTGGATGCAAAGGATCTGGCAGCTTTGGCTGAGGCTTCTTCCTTTGTTAGTCTTTCCAGGGCTTGGAGCTGTTCATCTCTATCCTGATAGTATTCTCCATAGGAATAGCCATTTCCTTAGCCCTTGCCTTGTGAAACTTTAGCTGCGCTGCTCTTTGGTGTCAGGGTCAAAAACTGCTTTCTTCTTTCCTTTGGCTGTTATAGTTTGAACAGCTTCAGCAACCTGTTCCTCTTCTTCTTCTTCTTCTTCTTCCAGAATCAGATGCCTCCTTCTGCTTGGCCTATCCCCAGGAATGGATTTCTCCCCATTAGTTTGTGTAGGGTTTGGAGATCCAGCCTGAGTAGGCTGAGCAGCTTCAGTGTGTTGGAAGACATCTTCAGTTGGACCTGTTTGTGATGCACCTGTTGCTTGACCAACAAATACTGATTTCTCCTTAGAAGGAGAAGAGGTTTTCTCCCCCTTAGACTTAGTCTTTGAGGTAGACAACTTCTCCCCCTTTGAAGGAGATGGCTCAGAACCTTCAACAACTGGTCTGCTTGGAGAAACAAATTCAGCAGGCTTAGCAGCAGTTTTGGCAGCAGGCTTGGAGCCAACCAGGCTATGCACTAAGAAAGCCAGATTGTCCTTAACCTCTGCAAGCTGGGTAAGGCAGGTCTGAAGAGAGGAGGATTGAGAATCAGCAATTGAGGACAGCTTAGAGAGATTTTCTCTGTCAGAAGCTGTGAACAGAAAACTTTAAAGCCGTGCAAGATGTAACTCAAGAGAGTCTTGCACATCATCAAGATTTGCTGACTCAGAATTGGACAGAGAGACAATGAGAGAGTTTAAGCTGGCCAATGTGGTAGGAAGGGTAGTAGTGCAAGTGGTGAGGAGAGTGGACAACTGTTGGGATATGGTTGTCATGGAGGACACAGAGTCCTGTTGATGTGAAAGGATAGAGGAGAGTGTAGTGGAGATGTTTTGCAGCTGTGCAGTGAGTGCAAGCAGCTGTGAGGACTGATCAGCTTGGGGAGTGGTTGGAAAGGAATAATTGAACAGGTCAAAGAATCCCTGGAGCTGTGCAGACACAGAGTCTGAGATTATGGAGGGTAATGAGGTCATGGAATGTTCCAAAGATCCAACTTTGTTGGTCAGCAAAAAAAGCTGGTCCTTCAAAAGAAGATCTTTGGGGGATGGAGGAGTATGGGTGGACTGTTTGGATCGTGTAGATGGTGATGAATGAGATGAGGATGAGGCAGGTGTTTGAGTATGTAATGGAGAGGGAAGGGTTACTTTGGACAGAAGTTCCATAGCCTGGGCAAAAGTAATATGGCCCAGCTTGGAAGGGTCAATGGGTCCCTCAGCAGTGGCTGTACCTGCTTCATCAGGAGAAGGGGTAGAAGATTGTGGCCTTTCAGCTGCTGCTTGTGTTGCAGCACCTTCATCAAAGCCTGGGGTGGTTCCCTCAGCAACACCTTGGTTTAGAGCAGCTAGCGAGGTTGGTCCTTCAGCAGCTGTTGGGTGTACAACAGCTGTATCATGAGGAGCAGAAGTTGGAGGCTGATCTACTGGATGGTCTAATCCAGTAGGTTTGGCACCTCGTGCAGACTCAGGTTGTGTAGAAGAAGTATGGTGGAGACTGTGTGGACTCAGCGTGGAGTGGAGTGAACTCCTGTCTTTCAATATTCTCAGCCTGTTGGGAGGTTGGAATAGTTGATGTGGTAGTCTCCATATGTACAACTGGCTCCTGTTGGTAGGAACCAGAGGGCCTAGGCTGACTCAGGGTAGACTCTTGTTGGAGTGAAGCTTGCTCCAAATGTGCTGAATCTTCTCCCAAAATAGGAGAAGCAGCAGGGGTTGCTTCTTTTTCAACTGACTCCTGTTCAGAGGAGTCAGAGGGGCTAGTTGGGTCTGTTGGTTTCTTTTTGGCTAAGGTTTTGCGTCTGTAGGATCTGAGAGATGAAGTGGAGGATGGATGTTGTGGAGAGGTGATGAGGGGTCCTGTTTGGACTGGTCGTGAGACTGGGTCGGAAACAGGTGGGTTGGCCTGTTCCATAGTCTCAGGTGCCACAGAGGCACCAACCACAAAGGCTTCAGGTTCAAGATATGAACCAGGGTGAGAAGCCTGCTCCCCCTTAGCCACAGAGGCGGATGGAGCAGACTTGGACTTAGCTGTTTTTGCCTTCTTGCTGACAGACTCAGCTTGTGTAAGGTCGCCTTCCTACGGATCCTATCTTGACGCGACACCATCCAACGAGTGCGGAATCCTCGTTAGCAGCTTGACGGATAGACCACACACACGAAACACGGAGACACACACTGTGATAGACGAACAACGGAACGCCCCGACAAGTGATTCTCTCCAAGAACAAACTCTCTAACACCCTTGCAAGTTTGAGATCGCTTCTGCTAAAGCTCTGATTAACTTCTGCCATAACTTAGTTAATTAAACGAATTAACCCTTAATTATAACACCTGATTCGAATTTGCCTAGGACAAGTTCGAATAAGCCCAAGGCCTTTCAAACTTGTCCTCCACAAATTCGAATCATGAGCTTTGAACTTATCTATGAACTTATGTTTGAACTTATCTTTGAACTTATGTTTGAACTTATTGTTAAACATTAATTACACCAAGTTCAAACATATATACAATTAATATCAAACATATATAATCAAACATATAACAAACATATATCAAACACTTGTTAATATGCAATAACGAGCAAATTTACTTTTACAAAATATTGTGTATACTTAGACTGCTATCGTCACACAGGATGCACTAACAGACTCCCCACTGATGATAGCTTCTAACTATTTATATTTTGTCTAAGTACTAGAACTATATAAACTACTACCTGCATACAATCCCTGATCTATAAAAACTCTAACTATCTTTTGGAACTTCCTGCCTTCAGATCTCCAGCCTTCATGAAAGAAAATTGACTGAACATGTAGCTTTTGCAGGTCATCCTTGGATAGGTTGATCAGATGTAGAGGATCGTATACCTTCAAAATCACATTTTCCTCGTAGTCCTCCATCACTGCTTCCGCTGTTTCATTGTCAACATACCACCACTTCATGTTTTTCAATACATCCTGTGGCATTGACTTCATCGGCATTTTCTTGAGGCATCAGACTGGCTTGTAAACCATCCTAGCCCAAGGCTTTCCAGTGAGAGGATCTACTCTTGACGGATCTTCAACTCTTTTTCCAGATCTAGGTTTGAGCCTTTAGAACCTTCCAGATCGACCCTCCCTTCGTATGATTTTAGCAACTACTTCAGCATACGGGTCGTCTCCTAGGTTGATTAACTCCTTCCAAGCCAGCTCTTTTACTTCACACTTGGGCAGTGTGTTAAACACCTTCAGTGTTCGCCTCAAGTACTGAAGTCCATCTCTCCTTTTAGCACGAATAGCTGCAGTTCTCGATCAAAGAACCAGCTTAAGATTCCACCCGAGAGATTTCCAGAACTTGGTACTCTCATTTTCTTCTTCATCTTTAGCTCTGATTTCTTTTCTTACTTTCGGAACCAAAGCTTTATCAAATCTTCTCTGGTTTGCTCTTTATCAGCTGTAT
>JAANYP010005701.1:0-12567 GCA_020465985.1 Centrapalus pauciflorus | reverse complement strand
AAAGCCCACAAGTCCAAGTTATCCATTCATCCTGGCAGCTCAAAGATGTACTTCGATCTGAAAGCTGACTACTGGTGGCTAGGAATGAAAAAGGACATCGGTCAATATGTTGAAAGCTGCAGAGTCTGTCAGATAGTTAAGGCAGAACATCAGAAACCCTTCGGGGATATGCAACCACTGCCAGTTTGTTGGGAAATATTCTAAGTAGTTCAAACTGTTAGATTGATTTCTCAGACTGTTAGTAGATATTCTATGTAAGTACAAAGTTCATGCTGTTAGTTGAAGAATTTCGAGCTGCTAGTACAAAAGTTCAAGCTGCCAGAGTAAATTTACTCAAGCTGCTTTGTTCAAGCTGCTAAGTGATTCAAGCTGCTCAACAGCTTCATAACAGAAAGTGCTGATATTCAGGAAGAGATATTTACACGAAGATTCCAGCATATCTACTATCAGAGAAGTCAGAGTCCTTCAAGGAAACAAATCAGAAAGCATTATAAATACATAGAATAGGTTTTTCTATTGTATTTAAGTTTCTGCACGTTCAAGTTTGTAATTGCTTTTTGTTTAAGTTTTCATAAGCCTCTAAGGTTGTAAAACCCTAAGAACAAATATGTGTTCTTCGTCTAATCAAACAGATTAGAGGTGATTGTAATCATTGAGTTCAGCAATACAAGCAATTTTGTTTATTCAGTTATATTTATCTGTTATGGGTTCTGAAAGCTTTTATTAAAACAATTAAGTGTTATTTCGCAAACTTCTTAATTAGACTTTGATTAAGTACAAGATTATTGGTTTATACTCTGATCAATTCAAATCAGTTAATCTTAGGTAGTAGTATCAGATCCTGACAAGTGGTATCAGAGCCACAGGTCGTTCTTTGTTTTCAAAGTCAAAAGCTTTCTTTTAACATTTTTTTTATTTTCTGCAATGGAATTTGATAATAGCAGTAGTGGATCTGGGCAAGGACTAAAAGTTCCTATGCTCAAGCCCACTGAGTTTGAGATGTGGAAACTCAGGATTCAACAGCATATTCAATTCATTGATTATGTCATATGGGAAGCTGTTGAATTTCCTCCTGCCGTTGATCCTGAACTTGATGCTGAGGGCAAACCTATGAAGACCACCCCTTACGGGGCAGTTCTCACTAGTCTAGGTCCCACATCATGCAATACGATATCAATCATACTAAGATAGGGTAATTAAGTTGCGGAATTATAAATTACAAATACAAACATATTAGAATTAAGTTTAATATAGATTACAATATTCAAATTAAACTTATAAAGGGTACCATCTAATCTAATACATTACATCATAAAATCATATTAAGTCTACCCAAAACCACCACAATTGTCATCTTCCAATCAGTACCGAAGGGTTTGTTGAGTAGTGGTCTATGAAAGCTTCAAAACTTGGATCTTGAATGACCTAAGAACTAGGTCCAGCAGGTGACTTTCCTTTATCTCTTCCTGTAAAAATTATCAAGTAGCAACTGTAAGCAATGCTTAGTGAGTATATAGATTTTCAAATCAACATGCATGGTCAAGCGGATCTTTAGTCTAGCGTGATATGTCTTGGCTGCCGCTACAGCCCTCATGATTGAGATATAGAATTCATAGAATCGGATGATGCTCAGGCCACGCTCACGCTTAAATTGTGGGGATCAGCCACATACTGGGCTAGCTACCAGTAAATCAATGTGGCGGAACATCGGAGGTCATTACCAAGTCCATAAGAACTGGTGAAATAGCCAGGTCTAGAACAATAGACCATCAAGGCTAATCAAGCTGAATAAATCTATCAAGTGTCTGATCAATAGTGAAAGCTTAAGTCATAGAAGTCATGATAGCAATGAATCATAAAGCAATATCTGAAGAAGTCTTATATGCAATATGAAATGATAATCAAATAACTATCATGATCCACTGGGCAACACCGAACCATGGTGTGCACAGGTCTCAATCCAGCTGATAAAATGAATGTCAATAAATCTAACAACAACAATATATCTCAACCGGAAAGTCAACATGTTAAATCTGAATATCTATAACTCACAGATCTGGTCTTTGTCAAACAGATATAAAAATCTGCCACCTGAGTGATCTCAGGATTTTATCTTTGTCAGTTCTTGTTCTCTGTCAAACCAAGTCTTTGACCCCCTGTCAATCTCTTTAATTTTTTAAATCTATGTTCAGAATTTAACTGAACCTGTCCAACATTTTATCATTTTGCAAGAACGTTAGTTTTAAATTTTTAATTGATCTGATTCTGATAACTAATAAACATTTATGTCGTTTTTGATGGACATGTGTGATCTTTGTCATGTTTTATTTCATATTATTTTTATTTGATGCAATTATATATATTTCAAAATGCATTGATCTCTATTTATTTAACAACTATTTATGTATATAATTAAACTTGGTACCAATATATATATATATATATATATAAATATATATATATCTTATTTTAATATATGTATTTATAACTTAATTAATACATATATGCATACATGCACTAAGTGTATATATATATATATATATATATATATATATATATATATATATATATATATATATATATATATATTTATATATTACACATACACTCTTATTTGTTCATACATGCATGCATATATATATATATATCATATATACATATATATTCTCAAAATAGTTGCTGCACGTAGGAAAGAAACTACCGAAACCTTTTATAGGTTTCGGTATTAGTTTCAAGTTTTGGGTACATATATATTGTATTGTTTCGGTATCCTTTGTCTCGGTATCTATTCATGGTTTCTATATACAAAATAGTCTCGGTAGGTTGGTTTCAAGGGTGGATTTCGGTATATATCGAAACCTTTCAAGGGTTTCGGTATTCTATAATAGTTTCGGTATCTATAAAAGTTTCAGTATATATTTGTGTGGGTTTCGGTACATTACCGAAACCTTTAAGGTTTCGGTATAAGTTTCAGAATTCCAAAAAGTTTCAGTAACATTATGTGGGTTTCAGTATTTAAAGAAGTTTCGGTACTTCACGTAGATGGGTTTCGGTATAATACCGAAACCTTTCAAGAGTTTCAGTATCCTTAAAAAGTTTCAATATTCAACCTCAACACCTATATATATGTTTCGGTAATGTGGTGTTTACCGAAACCTTAAGGTTTCGGTACCCACATTTTTAGGTTTCGGTACCATAACAACACACATAACACACACAGATCATTTTTGTCAAGAACACAGGTTTTCACCAAAAATTCCGATTTCTTCCATAGTTTTAGATGATTCAAACTAAAATTTGTTTCTTTAACATCTATTAACTTAATTTATCATATTCTTCAAGAATCTAAAACATGCAACCTAAATTTCTTTGGTTTCGGTTTTTCCAAAAACAAACCAAACTCACAAATATTTCGAATTTTAAGAGAGTTTTACCTTGAAATTTATCAATTGATGATGTTTGATGATCTTTGTAACCTTCACTTGTCTTTAATTCACCAATTGATTGCAAAGCTCATGGATTTTTGATAGAAATTTGGAGGAACCGTATAGGATAGAGAGAGAAAGTAGAGAGAGGGAGTGAATTTGTTAATGATGTGTTAAATGTTCTTAACTGAGTTTTATATATATCATTTAAATATATTTGTAATTTAACCCATTAAACTTTTGTATTTTACATCTCTTTTATTTAATCATCATTAATAATTCATAACATAAATATAATTTAATTTACAATTTCATAATAAATTAAATTGCTACATAAATAATATAACAAAATTATATTATTTATTTCAAAATTACATATTACATGATCGACAAAAGTTAGGTTGTTACAGAATGGGCTCCACCACGCACAAACTTCGTCCTCGAATTTAGCTACGTTCGAACAGACTGGGATAAGTTGCTTTCATTACATCTTTCGATTCCCAAGACTGATGCGAACCTTTGTGATGTTTCCACTGGACGAGCACCATCTGTATTTCTTTATTCCGAAGCTTTTTGGTCTTCGAGTCTAGAATACGTTCTGGCTCTTCAACCACAAGCTTCTCATCAATCTGCAAGTTAACGTGTGGTATTTGAACTTCTCTTTCGTCTGCTAAGCTCTTTCTCAAGTGACTAACATGGAATACAAGATGTATTCCAGATAAGTCCGCTGGCAGTTCAAGACGATAAGATTGATTTCCTATCTTTTCCACAATCTTGAACGGACCGATGAATCTCGGAGCTAGCTTGTTTCGCTTAATGAATCGAACCACATTCTTCATTGGAGATACTTTCAGCATCACCCAATCGTTAACCGCAAAGCTTATTGATCTGTGTCGATTATCATAATATGACTTCTGCCTGCTTTGAGCTTCAAGTATGTTCCTTCTGACGAGTTGAATCTTCACATGAGTCATCTGTAGAAGGGCAGGTCCTGCTATTGGCGATTCACCTGTTTCGCGCCAACAGGTAGGAGTTCTGCACTTTCTTCCATATAAAGCTTCAAAAGGAGCCATCTTGATTGTAGAATGATAACTGTTGTTGTAAGAGAATTCGACCAACGGCAAGTGGTCATCCAAGTTACCACCTAGATCAAGAACGCAGGCACGAAGCATATCTTCCAGAGTTAGGATAGTACGCTCACTCTGGCCATCTGCATTAGGATGATAAGCAGTACTCATAGAGATCCGAGTACCCATCCCGTCTTGTAGTGCTTGCCAGAATCTGGATGTGAAACGACTATCACGATCAGAAACGATAGACTTTGGCACACCGTGACGTGAAATAATTTCAGTGATGTACATTTGTGCTAATCTATCGAGAGAATATGTCTCTTTCATCGGTATGAAGTGAGCTGACTTTGTTAAACGATCCACGACCACCCAGATAGAGTCGTGCTGTCTCTTGGTTTTCGGCAACTTCGTAATGAAGTCCATTGTTATATGCTCCCACTTCCACTCAGGAACTGGCAGTGGTTGCATATCCCCGAAGGGTTTCTGGTGTTCTGCCTTAACCATCTGACATACTCTGCAGCTTTCAACACATTTACCGATATCTTTCTTCATTCCTGGCCACCAATAGTCAGCTTTCAAATCGAAGTACATCTTTGAGCTGCCAGGATGAACAGATAATTTGGACTGATGGGCTTCTGATAGAAGAGTGCTGCGAATAGAACCATATTTAGGAACCCAGATTCGGTTTCCCTTGAGACAGTGAAGTCCCAAATGATTCAAAGTTAGAAATTGTAGCTGCCCTTTAAGATTTTCAGAACTGATATTCTCTTCTTTCAGTGCTTCAGCTTGAGCAACTCGGATGTCTTCAATAAGATCAGAAGAGAATATAACCGGAGTTAGGGCATAGCAGCACTTTTCTGGATACGTCTTTCTACTCAAAGCATCCGCGACCACATTTGCTTTGCTGGGATGATATAGGATCTCGCAATCATAGTCCTTGATAAGTTCCAAGGACCGACGCTGTTTCATATTCAGATCCTTTTGAGTAAAGAGATGTTTGAGACTCTTGTGATCGGTGTAAAGCTGACACCGAGTCCCATAGAGATAGTGACGCCAGATCTTCAGTGCAAAGGTAACGGCAGCCAACTCAAGATCATGAGTCGGTGCACTTTTCTCGTAGTCTTTTAATTGCCTTGAAGCGTAGGCAATTACTTTTCCCCTTTGCATAAGAACACATCCTAAGCCAGTACCAGATGCATCACTATAGACAACGAAATCATCATTGCCTTCTGGTAAAGCTAGGATCGGCGCTTGAATAAGCTTCTGTTTCAGAATGTCAAATGCCTCTTGCTGTTTATCAGACCAAACGAAAGGAGTATTCTTTCGTGTTAGCATCGTTAGAGGTACATCGATCTTCGAGAAGTCCTTTATGAATCGCCGGTAGTAACCAGCCAATCCGAGGAAACTTCTTATTTCAGAGGCATTGCGAGGCGTTTGCCATTTCTGAACGGCCTCGACTTTAGAATGATCAACGGAAATCCCTTCGCCAGAAACAACATGGCCAAGGAACTGAATCTATAAGATTCAAAGTAGAAATTCAAGTTCTGATGTAAATCAAAGAATACTTAGGAAATGGCTCAAGACATATATAAAAGAAATTATACCTGTCTAAGCCAAAACTCGCACTTAGAGAATTTTGCGTAGAGTCTTTCTTTTCTTAATAACTCTAGCAATTGCCGCAGATGAATTGAATGATCAGCCTCCGTTTTGGAGTAAATCAGAATATCGACTATGAATACGATAACTGATTTATCCAACATCGGTCTGCACACGCGATTCATGAGATCCATGAACGCCGCTGGTGCATTTGTCAAGCCAAACGGCATCACGAGAAATTCGTAATGACCGTATCTTGTTCGGAAGGCTGTCTTTGGAACATCCTCATCTTTAACTTTCAACTGATGATATCCAGAACGAAGATCTATTTTCGAGAAGTAGCTGGCTCCTTGTAGCTGATCAAACAGATCATCGATTTTGGGCAGAGGATACTTGTTCTTTATAGTAACCTTGTTCAACTCGCGGTAATCAATGCACATTCGAAAAGTTCCGTCTTTCTTCTTAACGAATAAGACAGGTGCACCCCACGGAGATGAACTCGGTCGGATAAATCTCTTCTCTAACAGCTCTTGCAACTGCTTTGACATTTTCTGCATTTCTGCAGGTGCAAGTCTGTAAGGAGCTTTAGCAATAGGAGCCGCACCAGGAACCAAGTCAATACTGAACTCGACTTGACGTTCCGGTGGCACTCCGGAAATGTCGTCAGGAAACACGTCTGGGAACTCACAGACGATTGGGATATCAGATATGGATTTCTTATTGGCTTCGGAGTTAGATTCAGAAGAGACATAGCATAAATAAGACTCGCATCCTTTAGACAGATACTTGTGAGCTTTTTCAACAGTTATGAAGCAGTGAGCACCTTTTCGCTTTTCGCCTTTGATTTCCAATACTCGACCGTCTGAAGACTTGATTCTGATGATCCGGCGGTTGCATACAATCGTAGCTTCGTTAATCATTAACCAATCCATGCCGATGATGACATCAAATTCTTTCAACGGTATCGGGATGAGATCAAGATTGAATACGATGTTATCAACAAGTAAAGTGCAGTTACGGTAAACGGAATCAGCCATAACATAGTTGTTACTGGCTGTCTCAATATCAATCACTACAGGAAGCTTGGACGGAGATTTATATAATCTTTGTGCAAAAGAGGTTGATATGAAGGAACGACTAGCACCGGAATCGAATAGTACACGGGCAGGAAGGGAGTTAAGTAAAAACATACCCGTAACTACGTCAGGTGTTTCTTTTGCTTCCTCGGCTGTTATTTGAAAAGCTCGAGTCTTTGCAGTCGGCGTTGCAGCAGAACTCTTAACTGTAGACCCTCCAGCTGATGACTGAGACTGATAACGCGACCCGCTACGACACTGATACATAAAGTGTCCCCTTTTTCCACATTTTGCGCATCCACGTCCCTGCTGTGGACATTCTTCACTACTGTGACCGATCATGTTGCACGCAAAGCAAGTGACATCATCCGGATTACATAGTCCCATGTGTGATCTTCTGCATCTCTTGCAGAATCGTGGTTCATTCGTTAGGGAATAAGCTTGTGCTTTCTGTTGTGAACTATGCTGAGATTGTTGGGACTGAGACTTATTCGGCCTAAAGAATCTGCCAAATCGCTGTTTCTTTGGAGGAGACGGATTCATCGGGTTAGTAGACGGAGCATAGAGCTGATCGCCGTACTCTAAGTATCCTCGCTCGATCTGTCTGGCTGCTTCTACCATTTCCAAATAACTCTTGTATTTAATAGCGCTCATCGGATGTCTGTATCTAGGATTGAGTCCTACACGGAATCTATTCATCTTTCTTTCTTCGGTAGCTACTTGGTATGAGGAGTAACCGCATAGTCGTGAAAACTCGTGTTCGTATTCGTCAACTGTCTTCGTCCCCTGAGTCAGCTGCATCAGTTGTACTTCCATCTTATCTTGTTGATCGATCGGGCAGTACTTCGCATTGAACATATCAAGAAACTGGTTCCACTCTAGAGTCTGAATTATTTCTTCACCATAGATACTCCTCTGAGTTTTCCACCAAGCACGGGCAGCTCCCACAAATAGCGCAGACGCATAACTCACTTTCTTAGAATCTAAACAGTCGGAAATTCTAAAGATTTTTTCTGTATGACTGATCCAATCCATCGCCTGAATTTGATTCACTGTACCCTCAAAGTTCAGGGCACTGCTCGCTTTGAAGTCCTTGAACTTACAGCCTTTAGGCTGCTCGATTTGAAGTCCTTGAACTTACAGCCTTTAGGCTGCTCGATTTGAGTTTCAGGGGTAGAGTTATCAGAATTAGATTCATTAGTCTGGACTTGCTTTTCTTTTCTTTTATTCTTTTTATCTTCACGTCTTTTAGCTTCGGCCTCATCTCTGGCCTGAAACTGTTCTTGCATTGTCTTATTTTGTTGTTCAGAATGTTGGGCTAAAAGCTGTTGCATCATTTCGAACATTTGTTGTGGGGTCATGTTGTTTGGTATGTCACCTGATCCTGACATCTTTTCTGAAAATTAAAAGCATTCAACTATCAGTTTATAGACTTAGCTCTATGTACCCTTTTTCCCATCCTAATAGTCTGTACATCATATCTCAGTTCAAACCACCTAAATGATTGATACATATGTATTGCTTCAGTTTGAGATCAAGTATACTCACGTAATACTTGATTCACTCAAACTAGTGCTCTGATACCATCCTGTGAAGACCTCCCCTTCCGGGTTAGTCCTCAGAGTCTAGGTCCCAATTCATGCAATACGATATCAATCATACTAAGATAGGGTAATTAATTGCGGAATTATAAATTACAAATACAAACATATTAGAATTAAGTTTAATATAGATTACAATTTTCAAATTAAACTTATAAAGGGTACCATCTAATCTAATACATTACATCATAAAATCATATTAAGTCTACCCAAAACCACCACAATTGTCATCTTCCAATCAGTACCGAAGGGTTTGTTGAGTAGTGGTCTATGAAAGCTTCAAAACTTGGATCTTGAATGACCTAAGAACTAGGTCCAGCAGGTGACTTTCCTTTATCTCTTCCTGTAAAAATTATCAAGTAGCAACTGTAAGCAATGCTTAGTGAGTATATAGATTTTCAAATCAACATGCATGGTCAAGCGGATCTTTAGTCTAGCGTGATATGTCTTGGCTGCCGCTACAGCCCTCATGATTGAGATATAGAATTCATAGAATCGGATGATGCTCAGGCCACGCTCACGCTTAAATTGTGGGGATCAGCCACATACTGGGCTAGCTACCAGTAAATCAACATGGCGGAACATCAGAGGTCATTACCAAGTCCATAAGAACTGGTGAAATAGCCAGGTCTAGAACAATAGACCATCAAGGCTAATCAAGCTGAATAAATCTATCAAGTGTCTGATTAATAGTGAAAGCTTAAGTCACAGAAGTCATGATAGCAATGAATCATAAAGTAATGTCTGAAGAAGTCTTATATGCAATATGAAATGATAATCAAATAACTATCATGATCCACTGGGCAACACCGAACCATGGTGTGCACAGGTCTCAATCCAGCTGATAAAATGAATGTCAATAAATCTAACAACAATATATCTCAACCGGAAAGTCAACATGTTAAATCTGAATATCTACAACTCACAAATCTGGTCTTTGTCAAACAGATATAAAAATCTGCCACCTGAGTGATCTCAGGATTTTATCTTTGTCAGTTCTTGTTCTCTGTCAAACTAAGTCTTTGACCCCCTGTCAATCTCTTTAATTCTTTAAATCTATGTTCAGAATTTAACTGAACATGTCCAACATTTTATCATTTTGCAAGAACGTTAGTTTTAAATTTTTAATTTATCTGATTCTGATAACTAATAAACATTTATGTCCTTTTTCATGTACATGTGTGATCTTTGTCATGTTTTATTTCATATTATTTTTATTTGATGCAATTATATATATTTCAAAATGCTTTGATCTCTATTTATTTAACAACTATTTATGTATATAATTAAACTTGGTACCTATATATATATATATATATATATATATATATATATATATATATATATATATATATATATATATATATATCTTATTTTAATATATGTATTTATAACTTAATTAATACATATATGCATGCATGCACTAAGTGTATATATATATATATATATATATATATATATATATATATATATATATATATATTTATATATTGCACATACACTCTTATTTGTTCATACATGCATGCTTATATACATATATATTCTCAAAACAGTTGCTGCACGTAGGAAAGAAACTACCGAAACCTTTTATAGGTTTCGGTATTAGTTTCAAGTTTTGGTACATATATATTGTATTTTTTCGGTATCCTTTGTCTCGGTATCTATTCATGGTTTCTATATACAAAATAGTCTCGGTAGGTTGGTTTCAAGGGTGGATTTCGGTATATACCGAAACCTTTCAAGGGTTTCAGTATTCTATAATAGTTTCGGTATCTATAAAAGTTTCGGTATATATTTGTGTGGGTTTCGGTACATTACCGAAACCTTTAAGGTTTCGGTATAAGTTTCAGTAACATTATGTGGGTTTCGGTATTCAAAGAAGTTTCGGTACTTCACGTAGATGGGTTTCGGTATAATACCGAAACCTTTCAAGAGTTTCAATATTCAACCTCAACACCTACATATATGTTTCGGTAATGTGGTTTTTACCAAAACCTTAAGGTTTCGGTACCCACATTTTTGGGTTTCGGTACCATAAAAACACACATAACACACACAGATCATTTTTATCAAGAACACAGGTTTTCACCAAAAATTCCGATTTCTTCCATATTTTTAGATGATCCAAACTAAAATCTTTGTTTCTTTAACATCTATTAACTTAATTTATCATATTCTTCAAGAATCTAAAACATGCAACCAAAATTTCTTTGGTTTCGGTTTTTCCAAAACCAAACCAAACTCACAAATATTTCGAATTTTAAGAGAGTTTTACCTTGAATTTTATCAGTTGATGATGTTTGATGATCTTTGTAACCTTCACTTGTCTTTAATTCACCAATTGATTGCAAAGCTCATGGATTCTTGATAGAAATTTGGAGGAACCGTATAGGATAGAGAGAGAAAGTGGAGAGAGAGAGTGAATTTGTTAATGATGTGTTAAATGTTCTTAACTGTGTTTTATATATATCATTTAAATATATTTGTAATTTAACCCATTAAACTTTTGTATTTTACATATCTTTTATTTAATCATCATTAATAATTCATAACATAAATATAATTTAATTTATAATTTCATAATAAATTAAATTGCTACATAAATAATATAACAAAATTATATTATTTATTTCAAAATTACATATTACATGATCGTCAAAAGTTAGGTTGTTACAAAACCCATCAAAACTCCTCCAAAAACTGAACTTGAAAGAAAGGCTAGAATGAATGAAGTGAAAGCTCATACACTTCTACAAATAGTCATTCCTAATGTTTATCAACATCAGTTTAAAAAGTTTTATACTGCTCATTCTCTTTGGATTGCTTTAGAGAAAAGATTTGCTGGGAATGCCAATACCAAGAGAAATCAAAAGGATCTTTTGAAACAGCAGTATGAGAACTTTTCTGGTGGCAAGAATGAAAATCTTACTCAAATCTTTGACAGGTTCAACAAACTGATAAGTGAATTGGAAAGTGCAAAAGTCAGCCTGGATCAAGATGAGGTCAACCGAAAATTCCTTAGATCTCTTTGAGAAGAGTGGACAGTCTATGCTGCTCAATGGAGAACAAAAGACACTCTTGATGAAATAGAGCTGGATGATCTGTACAACAGTCTGAGAGTGTTTGAAATTGAGATTGACACTAAAAAGAAATCTTTTTCTTATAATCACAACACTGCTCTTCTGTCATCTGAAAAATCTAATTGCAGTGATTCCTTTTCAGGTGGTGATGGTAACTCTACTGAAGCTCACTATGAAGCTTTTGTTGCCAATGATGGACTGTTTGCTCTAAATGCTGAAGATCTAGAACAGATTCATCCAGATGACCTAGAAGAGATGGATCTGAAATGGCAACATGCAAAGCTGACCATGAGGGCCAAAAGGTTTCTGAAAAGAACTGGCTGAACCAACTTTCAAGCCAGAGCAGAAGGCAAACCAGCTTTTGATAAGTCAAAAGTTGAGTGTTTTAAATGTCACAAACTTGGCCACTTTGCTAGAGAATGCAAATCTCAAGGTCAACAGCCATCAAGACCTCAGTAGACTAATCAGGCTTCATCATCACAAGCACTTGTCTCTCAAGAAGACAATGTGTTTGACTGGAGTGATCAGACAGAGGAAGAGTTTCAAAATCATGCTCTCATGGCAGAAACATCAAATGTCCCCTCCACTGAACTACCATCTGAGGTAAATTCTAAACTCTGCTCTCAAACATGCAAAAATATGGTTAAAAAGTATAGAGATCATAATGAGAGCTTGTGTAAAACTCTAGCTAAGATGGAAGAAAGGAGATATGAATACAT
>JAANYP010005699.1:156218-185977 GCA_020465985.1 Centrapalus pauciflorus | reverse complement strand
AACGTTAACTCATCTTATGTGATCATTTCAATTCGGTTATTTAATTATTTGACGATTTATGCGTATATAATGTATCCACTACAAACCCACAACTTACTCCACCATATCAATTTTCGAACAGTGGTTCAGGTGAGAAGTCTTCTCTGAACACTCTAGTCAATCCAGATCCTTCACAGGCTCCATAATGTGGAATATGGTGGCTCTCGTCGTCATCCATGATGCTGAAATTAAATCTATGAATTAATTTAATAATTCGTTATGTTTTTGTACTTGATTAATTTATGGTTTGCTCATAAGGGTATGAATTTATATATCGATTAAAGTTGTAGTTTAACCCTATCTTAACCGTACCCAATTCCCTAAGGCCATCAGGGTAGAGTTAAACTCGTAAAATCATAACTTAAACTAATAGTGATCATGCATCCTACGGTTTAAGACTAAGTACCAAAAAGATACTTAATTCACTTAAACCAAACCTGGCTCTGAAATTGAAACGCCACGTTCTAACAACGTGACGCTTTTATTATAATCTGCAACATAAAATCAAATTCAGAGTACGCTAAATAAATTATCTAGTTATTACAACCAAATCGAAAGTCTAGGGATCTACCCATCCCAATACAAGTTCGGTAATAATTACTAAGTGAGCGGAAGTCTATCTGATACCACGAGTACTCAAACTCCAGATCCTGAAGCTGGTGCTTTTCCCTTATCAGCTAAACCTGAAACATTGCCCCCACAACCGGGGTAAGCCGTCGCCTAGCGAGTAACAGATTTAATAGCACAAATAACACTGTAATATGAATGCACAAGTTATCAGGCACAAATTCAACATGTGTAGCACCCGGCCTTCCCAGCAGTGCGTCCACGAATAGGTAGTCTGTGCAGCATCCGGCCTTCCCAGCAATGCATACACAGTAACACAGCTTGCGGCACTCCCGACTTACAGCGCATAAATAATGCAGCCACACAGGCATGCAGTCAACACATAAATACAAAGTATGCATACCGGGGAAAGGGTTATCATATAACAACTCATGGTGATGAAAAGAATATCAGATAATCGAGGCAATATGACAGTGAAATGGATAAGCATAATAAAAGAAATGAAACAGATAACCAGCATAAACATATTATAAAGGACCATTCATGGAATTAAATCAATTACTCACAGTGCTCGCCAATCTGTAACCCCCCAAGCGACTAACCGACAATCAGCTGAAAGTACTATCGAGAGCCTCACGTCTCAATTGAACCAATATAGTCCTAATATAAAAGTATATTGCCTATTTGTCAATATCCTTAACTTTATAATTTAAAATGTCCAATATCCAATTCTATTTATTAATTTAATATTTTAGTGACTAGTTTGGTGTACTTCTATTTATTAGTTGTTATGTTAACAATTGACATACGTAAGTTTCAACTTAATTCAATTTATTGACGATATAATAGTCATCCTATAACAAATTTATAGAAATCTATTGATAAAATTTTATAATTTTACCGATCAATAGATCAATTGCCAAATTCATTTAAGTTAATCCAACAAAATCCCTTTCATAGCCCAATTATTTAAATTATATAGATCCAAAAGTGATACTCCATAACTTAGTCCAAACTAACATTGAATATCCATTTAATTAATTAATGTTCTAGCCCAAAATTATTTAATTAAATTCCAAATCTCTTTCTATATTATATAACCCGCAATATTTATATGATAAAAAAAATAACAATTACGCAATAAAATAATTTTGTAATGGACTTAGAAAATAAAACTTACTCAAACCCAATTTAGTTGAATTAATTAATCCAACATAACATCTATATTTTAAATCCACTTAATTTAATAATCAACCCAATCTAATTAAATTGAAGAAAGGCCAACACAAAATAAAATAACACAATCAGCAACCCATATTACTTTCAAATTAGTAAGCCCAATTTAGAATCTAAAAGAGATAATTAAAAAAAAAACGCACAAACCCACCCTAAATCCATAATATATTTATCAGCCCAAATTAATTATACATTTGAGAAAGCCCAACCAAATCTAACCCTAACCTAAATTAAATAACTCCAACCGATTTATCAATAGAAAAGAAAAGAAAATAATTAAAAAAAATGATTTGTTCCCTTTTTTTCTCTCTCCCTCTCGGTGACAACAGAAAAGAAAAGAGATAGGCCCCAACTACTTTTCTTTTCCTTAAAAACCTAATTAAATTAAAGAAATAATAACAAAAAAAAAAAAAAACACTCTCAATCTCTCCCCCTTTCTCGGTGCAGACCCAAAAAGAAAGAAAACAGGAGGGAAGGAGCGCCGGCCAGAGGAGAAGTCGCCGGCCAAGGTAGTTCCCGGCGCCGACTAGCCCAGCACTCAACACCACTCTTGTTCTCATCTCTCACCCGTGAACGAAAACAGAAAGAAAAGAAAAGAGGCAGACAGCCCTCGGCCAAGACAAAGAGAGAAGAAGATGATGAAGGATGCGGCGCCGGTGGCCGCCGCCGCCGCTGAACCCCCTCACTCCGAACAACTTCAAACCGGGTTTAAACATCTAAAATCATTCAAATATCATTTCTAACAACTATTCTATTGATTTTATACTTATTTTCGGATTTATTCTCTCAACCCACTTAAACCACCATTAAAGCTTCAAGAATGCTTTTAAACAAGTTATGAAGAAGATGACAATGATATTTTATGTTTTAGAAATCATTTATAGATTGATAAATCATTTATAAACCACATCTTATGGATTTTAACATTGCTTATAATAATGCATACGAAAATTAACATTGTTTTGGATTTGTAGATATTACCTCAAGGTTTCAATATGGTGACGTTGAGAAAATGATGATGAATATTGGTATTGTTGTTGCTCTCTTGGAAATTTCCAACTTCTAAATTCTTCAATGACAAATTTGTAGGTGTGTGTGGGTTTTTCTTTGAGGAAGAAACAGATTTAAAAAAATGGTGATGGGGTGTGGGTTATGTAGATACAAAAAATCAATGAGGTTGGAAATGGTCTCCTCCCCCATGAAATCTCACGGTTTCATTTATTTTTTTTTTCCAATTATTATTATAACAATTATATTAGTTATTTAATTAGAATAGTACAATGTAAGAAAATACTTTAAATTAGCAACATACTTCTAACATGATATATATATATATATATATATATATATATATATATATATATATATATATATATATATATATATATATATATATATATATATATATATATATATATATATATCACACTTAAATAATAATAAAATTGCATAGTTTATAATAAGTGATTACCTCGAAATTAACGAGTGTTACACTAATTTATTGTTATTATTATTATTATTATTACTTTCTATATATTATAAATATTTATTTTTAAATATTATTATTATGTTAACCCGTGTAATACATGAGTATTAACCTAGTATTTTTGTACATATATATGTTAAGCGAGTACATAGTTGTTAAAGAGGAAAGAAAATAATAAGAAGAAGAAGAAGAAGCATCACCGTTAGGGGTGAATTTATGTGCTGGTCATAAGGGCCAACTGTCCCTGATAATTTTTTTGTATTATTTGTTATATACATTGTCAAAAATAAATAGGCAAAATTCAGAAAAACCCAACAAACTATGTGTTTTAGAGTAATTAAGTCCCTAAACTATTTTTCAAAACAAATAAATCCTTAAACTAATTAAATTCAATTAGTATGATCCTTTAACTCAAAAAAGTTGACGGGTAACCTAATCTATAGGTTAAAGTCCAGTTTTATCCCCCAAATGTTTTCACCCACCCAGTCAATTCTCTAACAAAAATAATTACAAAGATAGAAAAAAAAAGAAGATCATCGGTCATGAGTGTCGACGAAGGGACGTGGAATCCTTATCAGTGGTTTCTCTAAAAAGCGTGAACGGGAAAATGATCGATTCATTCCAGACGTGAAGAGCTTCATCAAACGTGAACCGATTTCCAGTTCCTTCATCGATTTCCATATGTACGTTTCTTTCATTCCATCGATTTTTTTAGTTCGTTCTCAGTTTATGAAATCGATTTTCAGATTATGGAATCAGTTTCCGGTCTGTTCATGGAATTAGTTCGATTGTTAGTTCGATTTTTGTTTATGGAATCGACTTTTGTTTCATGGAATCGTTTTCCATGAAATCGATTTACAAATGTTATCAACTTGAATTAACCTGCTTGGTGATCGATTTGTAACTTATTGTGTGTATTTGTCAAGATTCCTAAAACGACTACAACAATAAGAGGCTCTAGGGTATTATTTTCTTGTCAATTTAAATTGTGAACCAACTTATATTATGACTATTACTTGCATGTTTTATGCATTACAGACATCACGCAATGACACCCTACCACGTTGAACTTGAAGTTGGGGCTATTGCTGTTGATTAAGAACAAAATAAAGACGAGACTATTATTGGATATATTATGTAACTGAAGGTGTCGGACACAACTTTGATATAATTTCTTTTGGAATGGATTGACTTATGTAAACGATGTATTCGTGTTTTTTGTTTTGATATTACAAATAATCATTTTTATTGGTTTTGCTATTATAAGAATCTTTATAGTCATGATTTGTAGGCCGGAGGATCAAACTACTAGGTTTCATTAAGTTTAAGGGTTTAGTTGTTTCAAAAAAAAGTTTAAGGACTTAATCATTCAAAAAGAGATACTTTGTTGGGTTTTTTTGAATTTTGCCCAAAATAAATAGACCATGATTTTTTCCTAAGAAACCGAAATGGCGGATTTTATTGCATAAAAAACACAAAGAACCACAATTTTTAGGGATTTTTTTATAAATTGCGTTCAATGTGTGTGCTTTTTATAGTAGTATGATAAATTTTAAAACGATCCCTGTAAACTTTTGGAAAAACCGATCCCTATAAAAATTAACTTTAGATGTGTTACCGATCACCGTCGGGGTGCTTGTGGCGTTTGGATTTTCATATACGTATTTTATGAAACAATTGTTATTTGGTTTTTTTTTTTTTTTTTTTTTTTTTTGGAATTTTCACATGGGAATTATTTTATTATTATCAAAACGTTTTAGATTTAATTACTACCCATATGTTCATTGCAATTCATTTATTTAGCTATTAGATTGATTTCATCAAAAGGGTACAAGACAAAATAAACAATAAAGTTTTTAACATTTTGTATTTTCAGTCTTATATCATTTAATATGAAAACTTGAATACAACTACGTTTTTTTAATCAAATTAAGATAAGTTTGATGTTAAACACAATTAATAATAGCTAATGCTTTTGCAATTATGAATTGAACACGAAAGCAATTGCATGTGAATGCTAATATTCATTTAATTCTTAATGAAATCATTAGGATCTATGCTTGATTTTGTGCTACTGCTCGGAGAAAAAAAAAAAACAATGTTTGCAAAACTCAATCTTAGGCACTCATGTTGCGTTTATAAACCAAAAAAGAAAAAAATTAAACAATCCCAAACACTCCCTTCGTCTAATTGTTGTTTACAAAAAAAAAAAAAAAAAAAAAAAAAAAAATAGATCGTAGAAGAAACAGAAAATCTTGTTCACAAAACTCATTCTCATATATTATTGCATGTCTTAAAATATACCGATCGAATTTTGTATAGAAAGAGTTTTTATCCTAAAGGCGTAACATCGGGTTTAAAAAGTTTATTTTTAGTAAATAAATATATATACAAAAGTTATAGTATATATTAAAAGTTTTAAACATTTAATAAACTTAACGATGCAATAGTAGGATATGGATTGTATGTTCAAATATGATAGGAAACTTGAAAAATGCTAAATGAAAGAAACGTATATGTTTGAATCATATGCTATTTGCTTTTAAGGGCATTTTGGACGGATTTAGTTATTTTGTTATGATTCAATACGTATTGTTTAATGATAAAATCATAAACATGAATCTTTTAACCTTTATTCATACGCAATTCTTTATGTGGCGTCTGGTTCACATGCACGAATGGAATTTGAATAAATTGGAATTTAAATTTTAGTTATTAATGTGATTATTGGTACAGGTAGAATATGATTTTTAGTATTGGTTAGAGATGTAGGTCGGAATCTAATTCATGTATTAGTCGGAAGGAATGTCAAATTTCTATAAATAAAAGAATTTGATGGAGAATACATAAAACTTAACTCTTTACATTAATTATTAAAAATTGTAAATTAACAAGCTAAATTTAAATTCTAATTCCATCGAATTTCATCACACAAAACAAATGCCCCCTTACATTCGTAAGATTCTCGTAAAATAAAATACTCTAATAACTAAAACATAAAATAGACTAACCTTTATATTCTTATATAAATTATAATAGAAATTAAAAAATAAAGAGAATTATAAAAAAGCAAATAAAAACAAAGACTGAAAATATTTATATAACTAAAAAATATTTAAAATTTTTTGTATGTAAAACATAATATAAAAAGAATTAAACAAACATAATATAAATGTTAAAACTGAAACAAACATGTGGAAAGAAGAGAGCATAGCCTATTAGTCTTGTTTGACGTATGGAGTATTTAGGGCCATTTCAATAATTTTCAGAACCACCGGACAAAAACATAAATTGAGCCCTATATGTGTGTATTCAATATAAATAAAATTTAAGTAAAAATGATAAATTAACAACAAATAACTTTACAAGTCAATAATATTGTTAAATCGTTAACCTAAAAATATAATAGATATTTTGAGAATAAACATTGAGCGGTTGCATGTGTTGATATTGGGCCGGCGAGAGTATTTAAAAGCAAAATCATGTTTACCCACAAAGTTTGTAACTGTTTTACATGTCAAGGTGTTGACCTCTATTTTAGTTTGATCCTACACCCTACTTTCTTTAAATTATAAAAAAAATTAGAATATTCATTAGGCATGCTTGGCACGACTAGCTGTAGTTTTAAGCAGAAGCTGTGAGTTGAAATTTTTAGTACCTAGAGTTTTTGGGAGCTGTAGTTTTTTAGAAGAACTAGAATTTTTTGTTTTTATAAATGTGTTTGGTAAAAGTAGCTGGTGTTGTAGCTTTTAGTATTAAATGACATAAAAAGACATTGAGATTAATTAAAAGTAGTAATAGTTTAGGGTTATATGCCAAAAATAACAACAACTTTTTGTAGTTTTACCGTTTATACCCACATTATTTATTTTTTATCATTAATAGCAACAACTTTTGTATTTTTTACCGATTATACCAAATTTTGACCTGGGAACCTGCTATAGCAGGTTACCATCTATTAATACCAACAACTTTTATCTTTTTACCAATAATAGCAACAACGTTTTATATTTTTACCAATAATAGCAGCGACTTTTAACTTTACACCAATAATAAAAACATATCAAATTAAATTTTCCTTTATCTTTAACTAATCGTTATTTTAAAAAAAATAAATTTATGAAAATCGGAACACAATAAAATAAGTTAATAATCTATTTTTTTGTTTAAATTTTGTTAGAGATAAATCAAATGCAATGTGTGCCAATAAAAATATAAAAAAGGGCAAAATTCAGAAAAACCCAACAAACTATGTGTTTTAGAATAATTAAGTCCCTAAACTATTTTTCAAAACAAATAAATCCTTAAACTAATTAAATTCAATTAGTATGATCCTTTAAGTCAAAAAAGTTGACGGGTAACCTAATCTATAGGTTAAAGTCCAGTTTTATCCCCCATATGTTTTCACCCACCCAGTCAATTCTCTAACAAAAATAATTACAAAGATTGAAAAAAAAGAAGATCATCGGTCATGAGTGTCGACGAAGGGACGTGGAATCCTTATCAGTGGTTTCTCTAAAAAGCGTGAACGGGAAAATGATCGATTCATTCCAGACGTGAAGAGCTTATCAAACGTGAACCGATTTCCAGTTCCTTCATCGATTTCCATATGTACGTTTCTTTCATTCCATTGATTTTTTTTAGTTCGTTCTCAGTTTATGAAATCGATTTTCAGATTATGGAATCAATTTCCAGTCTGTTCATGGAATTAGTTCGATTGTTAGTTCGATTTTTGTTTATGGAATCGACTTTTGTTTCATGGAATCGTTTTTCATGAAATCAATTTACAAATGTTATCAACCTGAATTAACCTGCTTGGTGATCGATTTGTAACTTCTTGTGTGTATTTGTCAAGATTCCTAAAACGACTACAACAATAAGAGGCTCTAGGGTATTATTTTCTTGTCAATTTAAATTGTGAACCAACTTATATTATGACTATTACTTGCATGTTTTATGCATTACAGACATCATGCAATGACACCCTACCACGTTGAACTTGAAGTTGGGGCTATTGCTGTTGACTAAGAACAAAATAAAGACGAGACTATTATTGGATATATTATGTAACTGAAGGTGTCAGACACAACTTTGATATAATTTCTTTTGGAATGGATTGACTTATGTAAACGATGTATTCGTGTTTTTTGTTTTGATATTACAAATAATCATTTTTATTGGTTTTGCTATTATAAGAATCTTTATAGTCATGATTTGTAGGCCGGAGGATCAAACTACTAGGTTTCATTAAGTTTAAGGGTTTAGTTGTTTCAAAAAACAGTTTAAGGACTTAATCATTCAAAAAGAGATACTTTGTTGGGTTTTTTGAATTTTTTCATTTGCAATCAAAAGAAAATTAAAACTCTCTCATTCCTAAACCCAAAACCCACGGTTCATCTACAAGGTTTCATCACAAACTTGAAACCAAAAATCAAAAATTAAGAATTGGGAAACGTCAAAGCAAGAATCAATCATAAGTTTATTACAACATTGAAGGTAATTTCGCCATTTAAATTCATCATTTGTATGGTGTTTTGCATGTATACGGCCTGGACAGAAAGTCGAGAGGCAAAACCGAAGTCATGGTCAAATAATTCATGAAATTGAACATCATTACGTGTTTAAAATCAGAAAATAAACTCATGCATGTTCTTGTTTAATGTTTAATTGAAGATTCTAGCATTTCGAGAGTTTAATTCCAAGATTTAAACTAAAATTTTGAGATTAAAATAGGTTGCTGTGAAAAGGAATTATGTTTCTGTTCTTGACCGAAAGTGGATGGCCAAGAAGGCCAATTGGCCTTCGGCCTTGGTTCAGATCCATTCTTGGGGGTTTGTTGAACGTTGTGGGCATCAAATCGCCCTTAATCCTTATTATATGTTGCTGGGAAAATAAATAAAACAGAAAGTATACTGCTGTGTGTTTGTGCGTCTGTGTATTGCATGTGACAAATAATTCCGAGACTCAATAAATAGCCAAGTCTCGGATGTGTCTCAACAGCCCTTAAACTCCTTCCTTTGCTGCTGAAAATGCAGAAGAACAATAAGCAAATGATCTGTGATGTGTGTGTGTTTGTATTGCATGAAAATGAAACATCCGAGGCTCACTTAGAGTCAAAGTGTCGGATGTGATCACAAAAGAACTAGCAACCCACTTCAGCCATTAATATAAACCACGTGTGTGTGATGTTATGCATAAAAGATCCAAGACTTATAAGTCTCGGATGTGTAGTGTTGGTGACAAAAACAACAGCAGCCTCTTTCCTCTTGTTCACATAGAAAGCTAAGTGTATGTGTATTGTTTGTGAAAAATCCGAGACTCACCTTGGTGAGAGTCTCAGATGTATTGATTAAAAAGCAGCCAAAATCATTAAGTAAATTACAAGTCTCTGAAGTGTTTGTATTGTGTGTATGTGTTATGTGAAGACCCGAGACTCAAATCAAGTGAAGTCTCGGATGTGCAGGGGACAGCAGCCGCACTTTAACACCTTTTCTTATGTCATCATATTGCATTTGTGTGTGTGTTTTGTGGCTTTAAAACAGAAGAATTTCAGCAATGTAACAGCCCCAACAGCCCTCGTAATTGCCTAGAAAATAGAATGTATAATCAGGAAGATTAAACACGCCATTAATCCTTTCTTTTGCTGCATAAAACTGATTAAAAACATAAAGAAATGGGTTGTTCATGTGTGTGTCTGGTAAGTAATCGCAGCAGCAGCAGCAGCATAAGTGTCAAACATACATACATACATACATACATACATACACACACACACACACACACACACACACACATATATATATATATATATATATATATATATATATATATATATATATATATATGTATGTATGTATATATCATGTGTGTTTTATAGTATAAAGTGTGTGGCATGTGTAGGGTATTAAGCAACAACCAGTACATACATGCATAAATATACGAAGTCTTGCTATGATTATAGATGTCCAGCAACCCCTATATGAGTGATTAATACATCAACAATAGCCTATGTAGGTGTATGTGTGCAATTACATTTAAATAGAAAACATAAGATCCATATGTGTATGTGTAACACCCCAATAATTTAAAAAGGTAATAAACCTTGTGAAACAATTATAATTGTGAACTTAAGTACAATATTATGAGTTAATTACCAAATATCGGTGATGATCGCTATTATTGGGACTTGAATAATTAAAGAAAAAAATAAAATGTCGGATTGTACTGAAATGACAAAAATAGGTAATGTACTTTGTCATTTAAATAATGATCAGTATGACATAATAATCGATCACTGCGGTGTTTAAATATATTTAGTGAATCTATTTATTTAGATGTTGAATTATTAATTAATGCAAGTTATGGTATTTTAGTTTGTTTTTTTATATAAATGAAAGTGAAAGATATGTAAGGAAGGGGGTATATTGCACATGTGAGCATAGTTGGAGGATTGGGGGTAGCCAAAGGCCAAGCCCCCTCCTTTTTCTCCTTATTTTCGTCCAAACACACACACACATATGCACCCACTTCAGTTTTTGTAAGAGTTGAGAGAAGGAAGAAGAAAAGAAATTAGGGTTTTGGTTGGTTGATCAAAGATTGAAGATTGAAGGTTGGAAAATCATATTTTGGTACCATCTTTGAAGGTATAAAACATGTCTTTCATCTTTTCTTCATCTTCATTGTTGTTCTTCAAGTTGGAAGAACACAACCCTAACTCGGTTTTTGTGATGGAGTTGGCTAATGACTCCAATATCATGAATATGGTAATATTTATAGTTTATAAAGGTATTTGAGTCATAAATATGAGATTGATTGGGTGAGTTAGTGATATGGAATGAAAACCCAAATTGGAGCTCCATTTGAGCTCCAATGGTGGATGGAAATGGGTTTGTAGTGTTCTTGCATATTTCATATGATAAATTATGAGTCAAATGTGTTATTTAGGGCCATGGAGTTGAATGGAAGTTAGTAGGAACTCAATTGGAGTTTCGAAGACTTATTTAGGTATTGGTCATTTAAGAACTCGGTTTGAATTCGTATGAATTTCATGGAGTCATGGAATGGAATGTTTTGGTGTTAAAATGTGTAGAGAGTGTTTATTTATGTTATCAAAGTGTTTTCATATGTTGGGTAACACAACACACGTGCAAGAACTCAATTTGGCGTTTTAGGCCCAAACCGCACAACAAGGGTTCGGTGAAATGCCACAACGAGTTCCAAATCATTTGGGGTTGGATTTTAATGTTTAGACGTATGTTGAATGTCTAAACATAGACCAAGTATGTTTAATAATGCAATTGGATTGGTTAGAATTGAATGTAAGATCAATTGGAGCTTAGTATTGTCGGTTGGAGCTTTCTGTCGTTTTCGGACTTGTTCGGAGTCCGTATGAGCTCCATGGAATCATGAAGTGTTATAAAATGATTCTATTATGTTTAGAGGGGTTAGAATGACCTTAATATGTTAAATATATGATTGGGAAAGTCCATTTCAATTGTTAGAAGCATTTATGGGAGTTTTGGAGTGCTTGGAGCATTGTTTGTGCAGTCAGAGGACGGACAGAAAGGTGGTAGCGGCGCTACCCCTTCCTGCTCGCACCATGACCATAAATCTGCCCCATGATTTCGTTTTGCAAGGTCGGGAGTCGATGCTTGGGTCTTATGCGTCCAATGCGCTTCTAAATTAAGTGTTTAAAGGGTTTGAAGGCCTTAAATCAATTCCGGAACTCCTAGGGCCTCTATTGGACTTAGTGTTTTCGGTTTGATGTCCCATCACCCTTAGGTCAATCTTAGGGTCTTATATTATGTTCGGGAACTTATGTGTACGCGTTATGAATGCTTATAGGCGAATCGAATCGAAAGAGGCTTGGTCACGAGTCTTAGCCATTCTCGGGGCTATTGTGGTTATATTGGAAGGCTTTGGAATCTTAATAACCAATCACTGTGAGTTCTAGTATTAGATTTTCATAAAGTCATATATGATGTACTTGTTGTTTCATGATTGATCAATTGTTGTTGATTCATACTATGGCATTATACGATTGTTGCTTATTCATCCATTTCATCAATGCATGACATATTCGTACACTCGAGGCATCTTGGACCTCATTGTTGATTATACCTTTCGTTTGGAATCACCTGGATATCCATGGATTATTCCTGGCCCCTTTGGATGCCGGATGCCGACGTACTTGAATCGGAAGTCCCGTACTTGAGAAGGACAGCCTCGTACTATGCTAGAGGCATCACCACACCCGTACTTGCTAGGGAACCCCGCATTATGAAGGGGCATGTGGTATTTGATCACTCATCTTGTGCACTTGGCTTATGTCGTTTGGAATCATTATGTTGATCATCATTGCATCTATATACCTTGTGTTAAATCTAATCTAGTAACTCGCTCAACTTTATGTTGACCCGTTAGTTGTTAAGCTTTTTCAGGCACTGTCAAGGGTAAGGGTCTGGCCGGTCCGTCTTATTGATTTTGGTTGGGACTAGCTTAGAGTTCCCCGTCTTTTGGTATAGCCTTTGGATCGCTCAGGTGCGGGAATAGTGGACTCCCTTTTTGGCATATGCTCGTGGATGAACTTAGCTCTTATCCATGGTTAGATAATCTAGATGTATAAAATTTGGTAACCCCATCTACTTCGATCCATGATACCCCACACCTTGCTCATTATTAGGTGACAAAGTGGGAAGTATCATGTTGATGGCTTTTGAAGATCGAAAATTTAAATTTGTCGCTAATTCCGCAAGTATTGACATATGAATTATTGGTAAACGTGCGTGAAATATCCTAATTAGTATGTGTATTGTTTGGGAAAAATCCGAGACTCACCTTGGTGAGAGTCTCGGATGTATTGATTAAAAAGCAGCCAAAATCATTAAGTAAATTACAAGTATCTGAAGTGTTTGTATTGTGTGTATGTGTTATGTAAAGATCCGAGACTCAAACCAAGTGAAGTCTCGGATGTGCAGGGGACAGCAGCAGCACTTTAACACCTTTTCTTATGTCATCATATTGCATTTGTGTGTATGTTTTGTGGCTTTAAAACAGAAGAATTTCAGCAATGTAACAGCCCCAACAACCCTCTTAATTGCCTAGAAAATAGAATGTATAATGAGGAAGATTAAACACGCCATTAATCCTTGCTTTTGCTGCATAAAACCGATTAAAAACATAAAGAAATGGGTTGTTCATGTGTGTCAGTGTGTGTCTGGTAAGTAATCGCAGCAGCAGCAACAACATAAGTGTCAAACATATATATATATATATATATATATATATATATATATATATATATATATATATATATATATATATATATATATATATATATATATATATATATATATATATATATATATATATATATATATAATCAGATTCATCAGCGTACCTATAAGATTCCAGCGTAATGACCATTCACATATATATTTTTTTAAGGGAAAATTATGCAAAAAACCATCAAAGTACAAAAAATTTTCGATTAAGTCCCCATTTCAAATTTTATTTCTGATAAGTCCCCAAACTGCTTAAACCTTTTAAATTGGTCCGTTAACCTGTTATAACAGGTTAACATGCTTAAACCTATTTTGCAAAAAACATCAAAGTATAAAAAATTTTCGATTAAGTCCTCATTACATTTTTTTTCCCTTATAAGTCCTCGAACTAATTAAACCTTTCAACTTTTCGATAAAATAAAACGAATTTTTTTAAACTTTTAAAAACGACGATGTTTATTACGATGACAGAGCATGCCATGTCTGTCTAGACCAAAATAAGTTGGTTTGAAAACAATATTTTTTCAAAACGACAATGGTTGTTTGAAAATAATAAATTTTTTAAAAAGTCTGTCATTTCGGATAACATAAGTTGGTTTGATATAATAACATAAATGATGATTATTTCGATCCTACGTTTGTCTAGACCACAATGTGTAAATATATTTAACCGGTTCATCCCGACTAAACTTTAAACAATAAAAATGATTGTTTTGATTTATCATTTTGTTTTATTATTATTATTTTTTTGCATCCACGTATGTGTTACGTGAGTGTCAATTGAACAATCACTTAAATTGATAAAACAACAAATAACATGAGTTTCATCAAGATAAGATATTTATGTGGCAAAAAAATTAGTTGAGTGATTTATAAGACAAAATAATTTAGTTGGAGGACTTAATCGAAAAAAATCATAGATTTATAAAATCCACGTCAGCAATTGCAACCTGCTTAACAGGTTACCGGTAATTTTTCTTGAAAAAAACACTAAATTCATGATTTTTATTTATTTAAGGGACTTATCAGATAAAAAAATTGATTGAGTGACTTAATCGAAAAAAAACTTGTAGTTTGATGTTTTTTGTGAAATTTTCCCTATATATATACATATATATATATATATATATATATATATATATATATCATGTGTGTATTATAGTATAAAGTGTGTGGCATGTGTAGGATATTAAGCAACAACCAGTACATACATGCATAAATATACGAAGTCTTGCTATGATTATAGATGTCCAGCAACCCCTATATGAGTGATTAATACGTCAACAATAGCCTATGTAGGTGTATGTGTGCAATTACATTTAAATAGAAAACATAAAATCCATATGTGTATGAGTGATAGGAACTAATACATGTGTGAGATCTAGCATTAATTATATTGATCAACGATTTATGTATGAGTTTAATGTTCGTATATCATACATTAGGATCTATGATGAAATAATGTCAATTATAAGCATGTCAATTCATAAGTAGCTTGTTTAAACACTATATGTCATTATTTGTATTCATATAAGCTCAAAGTGTAAAATCAAGCCAAGACCAAATAGGTCACACATGTTCATGAAAGCATATAATAAAGTCATTAAAATCATATTAAGACAAGCCATAAGCCTAATTATGATTTAACAAAGCCAAAGACATGATAAGCCGGTCAATGGAATAAGTCTTAAACATAAGCTACAGAAACTCAAAGAATACAACAAAAATGCACAAATGTGATGTGTAAAGTTAAGAAAACTTATGTTAATGTGACTTTCTTAGCTGAAACAGAACTATGTTATAAAGCCAAAGTCAGTAAAGCCAAGCCAAAAAAGTCAAGACAAAGCCGGTAAAGTCCAGCCAAAGTCAGTCTAGCCAACTCAAAGTCAGTAAAGTCAAAGTTAAAGTCTAAAGCTAAATACTGAGATAACTTATGAGATAACTCAGGTGGTGGAGTAATCCGCTTGCCAAAGTCAAAGTCAACAGCCAAGCTTTAAAATAGTAACTGTGAGTTATAGATATAACTGTGTACATGTTTGTCTTCATGTGAGACATCTTGTTGTTCTAGCTTTATTTGAAAGTGTTATATGCTCAGGTAGAATGTGACATGTGCACACCGTGGTACGGTGATACTCTGTGGATCATGATAGCTTTTGATATATCATCATGCACACATGTCTTTACAATTGAAATTAGCATTTGTTATATATATATATATATATATATATATATATATATATATAGACACATATATATATATACACACACACACACACACTAGTAGTGTACCCGCGCAAAGCAGCGGCGATTGAAAATACTTTGTATGTGTTAGTCATGTTTCAAAATACATTAATTGAAAATGAAGACGATTTTTAGTACGAACCCTTACTTCTCAAATCTTCATAAAGAAATAAATTCTTCAGTATTAATTACAAATTGTTTGTGCAACATACTTCGGATATTTCGTGTGTTTGTGCAACACTCACTTCTCCACCTAAATGGTGGTATTTCCACTTCCCACTTTCGTTCCTTCGTTGCATCAGACAAACAAGGTAAGCAATAAGAAATTATCTCAGTCTAGTTCCTTTGAGCAGCAAAACCTGCATGGAAACGGCTTCTGGTAGCATCCTGTCAACTAAACAATTTCAACCAACAAATAAATTTCTCGCCATCAAAATATAATTTCTTTTTCAAATCCTTTCTTGTAGCCATACACATACTAAATTGCCATGTTTCCGAAGAAATAAAAGAGCCTTATACCGATATCAAACTACTACCTGGATAAGTGCAGCTGCAGATATGACAAAAAAACATTACAGCCCAGACTTACAACAATTTATAATTAAAGATGAACGTTAATGGCATGCAAAACATAACTCACTTTATTCCACCAACAAAAGTGTCTCACAGATTTATGAGGGCAGTCTGGACAGGCTGAAGTTGGACTGCAATTCAGTAAAAAAAGATCAAAAAAATCAATGGCATGTTAAAACACCACATATTAGACATGAATTTCGGCTAGCTCTATGTCCTTATCCTTAAGACTTTTGGTCAAGGCTTCTACGTGCTCATACATTAGCTCTATTCTAACACACTGCTCACTGAGTTTGTCTTTTAGGACTACTACGTCTTGAGCATCAGCCTTAAGCTTTTCTTTAAGATCTTGCTTGATATCGTTTAGGCAAGTATTTTCAATTTTTAAGTTCTCATTTTGAGCAGATATGGTTTTATGTGATTCTAGGACTAGATTTAACCTATCGTTAGAATTAACACACAAAGCACATAATTCCCGAAATAGAGAATAAGTCAGACTAACCTTTGAGTTATCAGATTCCATGTTGGCCATCTGAGCAGCAAACTCCAGCACTGTCTGATCATTCGCCTTCTCTACCCACATCGGACTGCTGTCCCGTGTGGTCTGCTCGTTCCCATCACACCCCGTTTCTGTGACTTCAGCCATGAAAGCTCTAGCATTCGACTCAGGATGTGAGCTCCAGTCATATGTACCATCTAGCTGTCTATCTGAAGTGACATTGGATAGTAGACCCGCTAGGTTGGCTTAACCAGATGATGAACTTGGAAGGTATCGTTGTTAAGACTGATTTTGGAACTGTCCCTGATGCTGACTCTGCCATTGGTATGTCTCTACCTTCGGTCTCTGACACTCCCTGGCGAAGTGTCCCAGTCCTTGACAGTTGTAGCATTTTACCTTGGACTTATCAAATCCTATCCCCTTGTTATTCATCTGCAGATTCCTCCCAGTTCTCTTAATGAATCTCTTAACCCTCTGGGTTACCATGGCCAGTTGCCACTTAAGATCCATTTCCTCAAGATCATCAGGGTCGACCTGATCGTAGTCTTCGTCCCATAGAGCAGGATCGTTAATCTTCCCTTGAACACAATTTCCGTACGCGGCCACAAAAGAAGCAAGCAGATTCAAATGTTCTTCCGCTGATTTTGCGCTCATTGGCATCTTTGAATAGCTCTGAGATGTCGATGCCTGTTGTACTTGAGGTTGCGGTTCTTCTGATCTTCCTAACCCTAAGAACGCGCGATTTAATGTGTCATCAGACTCTGCTGGTGACGATGTCTCTCCAGTGAAAAACGCTGTAGCAGTCTTCGGTTCGGCTGCCGCTGAAGGTTTTGTTGTCTTTCCAAAATACATCGCTGGATTCTGGACTTGTTCGTAATCAGTCTCGGCCTTCAGTAGCTCGAAGTGATATGCCCGCAACGTTCCCACAATGTCATCCAGAGATTGAGTGTAGTACTTGTCCTCATTTAGCTTAATCATTGCCACGTACATAGCCTATTTGGCTGGTAGGGCATCAAGAAGCTTGTTGTTCTTGTCAGTATCAGTAAACTCAATCCCATGACTTTCAAGTTCTGTCAATAGATGATAGAACCGGGTGATAATATCATCCAGCTGTTCATCCTTGATCGCCTTGAAAATTGCAAACTGTTGTTTTAACAGCTCAGTACGCTTTCTCCGAACTCTAGGATTACCCTCACACCTCTTTTCTAGAGACTCCCAAAGTTCTTTAGACGTCTTCTGAGTCCTGAATGTGTGCAGTATATCCTGAGGCAAAGCCATGCGGATCAGTGAGAAAGCTTTATTTTCGGCTTCATACAATTTCTTGTCATCCTCCTTCATCATTTGGTATGACAAGACCTTCTGACGGCCTTCAACTTCTGACACTGGTGGAATATACCCTTCGTCGATACAAACCCACATGCGCATGTCGTTAAAACGCACGAAATCAGTAAATCGGTCTTTCCACCAGTAATAATCCTCGACTTTCATCAGCTTAGGCGGAGCGTTTGCCTTCCCGACCTCGTGGTCCATTTCTAGGAATTTCTGAAGATTTGACATCTTTTCGGAATTAATTGAATATGAACTTAATTAATTTAATTCGAAACTAATTTGAATTAATTCGTTCGAATCTAGATAGATTCGAATATAATTAGATTCCAATTTATTTGGGATTAAATTCGATTAAGTGTGACAGTTCAATTAGATTCGAAATTAAGTCAGATTCGAAAACTCCACAGATTCGAAGGCAGACAAACTCGAAATACAGCAGATTCGAAACCCCAGATTCGAAACTAAACTAGACTCGAACTAAACTCGAAAGTAAGGTAGACTCGAGATCCTATTCGAATGAAGCAACAGACTCGAAACTAGGTAGATTCGAAACCCTCTGAAACAGACTCGAAAGGAGCGGATTTTGGTTAGACTCGAGACTAAGTGTAACCCTAATTACCCCTATTAGATTCGAGCGCCGCAAACTCGAAAAACGGCTAACACTTTGATTTTTTGACGTTTTGCAGATTAAATCACTATTTTTCCAACGAAAAACAATGATTTCGATCAAAAACGTGAAAAACCACAAAGTGTTTCCCGAATAAGAATTTGCTAAGCTTGAAAATACGTTTTTGAGAGAAAAACCGCCCAACTAGCGTCAAGAAACCTAGAATGTATCAAGATGAACACGAAGAACACCAAGAACACTCCGTAGGCTCTGATACCACTTGTAAGGTCTACCACTACGAGATCTATCTAGACGCGGAGCCGTCAACGAGTGCGGAATCCTCGTTAACGGGTAGACGGAAACAACTCTCAACTACGAAACACGGAGACTATCAGAGGCTGAACGAACGACACACGAACGATCCTACGAACTGATTCTCTCCGAAAGAACACACACCAAGCTGATAAACTCGAGATCGCTTTATGCTTAATCCCTCACGAATTCTGCAAAAAGTCTGATAATATCTCGAGTCTATCCCTAATTATAGACCCTGATTCGAGTCTGATGTGGGCCAAACTCGAATCTGGCCCAAGGCCCATTCGAGTCTGTCCACAAAGACACTCTCGAATCTGGTCATATTCGAATCTAGGCTACATTCGAATCTATCACAGATTCGAATGCCAAGCCTTGTATGATTCGAATCAAGCCTTTTACATAAACAACTAAGTGTTGAAACTTATGTTATTACTTATGATTGATTTTATCTTTGTACTTTATGTTTGAACTTCTTGTAATACGTTACATCAAGTTCAGACATACAAACACTAATAAATATCAACCATATATAAACATATATAACAAACACTTGCTAGAATCACAATGTAGGATCACTTAGACTGCTATCGTCACACAGGATGTACCAACACCAAGAAAAAAACCAGCTTGTTAATAATTTACATCATATCGGCTTTTCAGAAGACAAAATCCACATAATGAGGTGCTCTCAGCATGTTATATAACACATGATCCCCAAACACAACATGAGTACAGACAACTAATCAATTCACCAAAATGCATAATGTGAAACACCTCAACCACAACATTGCATTGTGTCCTCCACACCAAAAAGTCTTAACTATGTAAATAAAACAAATAGCGTACCTATAATCAAGCACTTTACCGTCACAGTCTTTACAAAAATTATAAGAATATGGAGTTACTTGTAAGAAGCAAACCTATCAAAACAAGACAAACAACAATTAGAATTTAGAAGTGACAGATGGTAAACGATAATACTAATTTAAACAATACTTAAAAGTAAATAGAGTTCTACAACACGATTCTGAAGGGAAGTGCCACTTAAAGCCCATTTATAAGAAGATTCTAGAGGAAGAACATAACTATACTTGAATGTGCATACAGTGCATTAATACCACCATGTAATGAGCCTGGATATAAAACAGAACAATTTAGACAAAAACATAAAACAAAAAGTTAAGACTTTGAATGTGCATTAATACCACCATGCACATACACCATGTCAATTTAATCATAGCAAAATAGAAGGAAGAACATAACTATATTTGAGTTGCAAAAAAGACCACTAATAATACATACCTCATCCAAAATTAAGGGCTCCTGTTCTACAGAGTGCAAAATAGACTTCAAGACGATTTATATGAAGAACCTAAGGGGCTCTCCAAACAACCACCAGCATCTAACTGCCCTTTCATCCTTTGACACTTATTATTTTTGTTACTTGCATTCTTTTTATCTTCCTCTTCAGAAAATAGATAATCCTCTTTCGATGATGACAATTTTGCTCCACGTTTCCCAACCTTTTTAAATTGCTTTGATTGCTTATCTGTTTTAATAGCATCAGCCACCGCCTCTATTCACCACCACCATCATTTGATTTAAGATAAAAGGAAACGAAATTTGATTGAAGATAAAAAAGAATGCAGAATTCATAATTCAGTAAAATATGATATCTATTAAATCTTAAAAACAATGAAGCCGCCCATTGAACGAGTTTACAAACCAATTTGAAGTAGACCTTCATAATTTAAAAGGAAGCCGCTCAGAAGAATTATATCTCTCAATTCTGCAAGGGCCCTCTGGTTAGTATTTAAGCAACAAATAAAAACACACGTCGATCAAAACACTATATTAGAATCCTTAGAGTGCAAGGCTAAGTTGTGTAGAGATCAAAGAAGAGAACAAAAATCAGAAGCAAGTAAAACCAAAGAAAATCCTTAACAAAACCAAAGCACAAAAAAAACCCTGATCAAAACTCACCAAAAATACCATCGATGAAAGACAACAATAACTTCGTGATCACTTTCGGATAGCTAAAGTTCTTTGTGACTACTGGATTGTATGAGAAAAAAGGAGACAGGATTGACACCATGGAAAAACCAAGATTTAAAACAAACCATATAAGAAAAATACAACATTATTTAACCAAAGAATATTACCAGAAAGTTGAGAATTTCAAATTTATAATGCTTACCGTCATCTTGAGAAGCAAGTCCCTGTTTCTTCGTTGTTGCAAAAACTTTCCACACAAATACTCTAACATGAGTGGGGGAGAGGACGAGAAGTAGGGAGAGGGAAAGTGGACTTTTTTGTGAGAATAAAGACTCTGTGACTCTGAGTCACCGAAGGATAGGGAGAGCAAAAGTTTTGTTTGTTCCCAGTAACGTAGTTGTTCCCAAAAATGCATCCATATTCAAAATGTTAAAAACCATTCATCACAATAATGGGTTGTACATTATGCAACAAATACTTATACCTCTTAATAGGCAACCACTGATTATAATTATAAATAGGCTATGTCGACTTCCAAGATTTGATACGATGATTACCTTTGACTTTGACCTCCATCATTTAGATTGTGCAACAACTTCATTTGTTTTTCCCTGTTTATATAATGACAACACAACACTAAAACGTCTGAGACAATCAAATTAATCTTCAGAGATTTAAAAAAAAAGGTGTTAAAGTTTTAAAATCATTGGCCCAAACAATTAGCAAAACCTGGAGCCTTTTTTAAAAAAAAAAGATGAAGACAAATGCAAACTTTTGCCGGAAATAGAGTTCATGCTAATCTTAGGTATCAGATAAAGAAAGAAAAGCAAATATGATTATTACATAATCTCTCCAATTCTATCATTTTGAATGTCTTTTACCTGCAAAGTCAATGAAAATGAATAAAATAAAGTATAAACAATCAAGTTTTTTTTATTACCCAGGAAAGAACAAGCAAACATGTAACCCTTTTCATAACCATACATATAGAGGCATCAAAAGAGAATAAAGTGGGTTGGGTTAGGTTGTGTAAGGAAATCAATCTTTGCAGTATTTACCTAATTTTCCAATCAACCCAACAGGAGCAAACCAGTCTATCTTATAAACTGGTGTTGAAAAAGATGTTCTGTATGATATTTTCTCTGGAACAAAATGGAAAATTCGCATAAGCAACAACCATGTTTATATTTCGGGAGAAAAACAACCAACTTCAAGGACACAAAGATATGTAGTTATTAAAAGCTTGATAACCTTCATTAGGGTTGGCAAGTTGCAAAAAAAAAAAAAAAAAAAACAACAACAATTTCCAGTCCACACTTTATCACCGGATGTTTCTTATTTCAATTTGGGAAAAAAGTAAATTTCAACTGCCTATAAGAATGAGAGAGCGAGTTCGAACAAAAACACAAAAAGCGAGATCGAGATCTTACTTACTGCATGTTTGTCGATTGTTTGTGTGAGAATTTGTCCATCGAGAGCTGAAGAATGGAGTCAACTGGAACAAGGGATGAGAACTGCGGTCATGGTCTTTAAAGCTGCTGCCATGGAGAAGAAGAGGCAGAGAAAGGAAAAGTCGGTTGCGTGTATTGGGGAAAGAAGCGGTAGCCGCAGGCATGGGGAGGAGAAGAAAAGGCATGCAATACGGGGAATAGATACAATAGCTGTAGTTGCTTTTTCTTTTTCACGGCAGACCCTACAATGCTTTACACACTTGTACCTATTGCTTTAAGATGTGTAAGTCTTAAAATTCAAGAATTAGCTTTAAAATGTTGTACTTCATGCATAAAAATTTGTTTCTAAAATCATACAACTAAATGCTTTATTAAGGAGTAAAGATATAGATGGTGCTATCTTGATTTATTACTTTGTATACTTTCGGTAATTCGCCTTCTTATTGATGCTCTCATATGTTCTTTCTTAACTACGTCTGCCTATGTCTATGTCTACTCTAATGTCTGCCCATGTTGTCTTACTGGTAGCTAGCACCGTACGTGGCTGATCCCCACATATTAAAGCATGTGTGTGGGAAGTGACATCATCCTATCTTAAGTGTTATGTCTCACAATGTCCGGCTGATAGCGGCAGCCATAAGTCAAAATCACGCTTAAAGTCTAAAGTCTCCGCTTTAAATGTCATTGCATGTTAACTGTTAAATCTATAAACTCATTACGTCTATCTCGCGCTTACAGTTGTTGTTGAATCTTTTTACAGGAAAAGACAAAGTATTAAAGTCCAGCAGAACCAAGTCCTTAAGTACTGCAAGCCCAAATTTGAAGTCACTAGACCACTACTTAATCTGCAATTGGTACCGAATGAAGACGATTATGGTGGTGGTTTGGGTAGAAACAGTTCTAAGTATTGTTGTTATGTCTAGATTAGTGTCATTGTGCCCTTTAATACTATAGTTTTAAACTTGTTGTAAGCTTATCCTGACTTTGTAACTTAATTCTGCATCGTCTTTATTATAATCTATCTTAGTTGTGATTGATACTGTGTTGCTACTTGGGACCTAGTAATTAAGACTCCTCCGTAACGTCGAGCATTTACACATTGGATTGGAGATTTATCTTGAAGATGGGTCGTTTGGGCTTGATAAAGTTCATCCAATGATGATTGTTTTAATATGTTGACTAAGGTACTAGCAAGGGAAAATTTTTAAGAGATGTTGCTTGCTTGTCGGAATGACGAACTCTTCCTCATAAGTCAAAAGGGTGAGATATGTTGGTTATTTCTTATTTTGACCCATGAGAAAGCCCAAGTCTTTTAGTCCGTTAAGAAGCCTTCTAGGTATTTTATTATTGGTGGAGTTGTGAATAATAATACGCCGGGGGGGGGGGGGGGGGGGGAGGTACACCTATAATTGCCATCATCTTTTTAAATCCATCGTAACATGTCATCATACAATAAATACACACTAAAAGCACAATCATTCACTAAAATTATAAACCAACGTAAATACTATATAAATACTAGTATCATACGTAGCCTTCAACATTCATCCATTTGAATCAAATTTACAACACCATATTATGATTAAAATTGAAAGATCCATCTCCATCCACTAAAACCAAAAACCTCTAGACAATTGGAATAACAATGATCATCTCCAACATATGTCATAAATATTTCACCATTTCTAATTAACCATCACATCCATAAAAACACTTGTCACAAACACTAATCTCCATCCACCTAGCATAAAAATCCACCTATTGTATACAAATGGGGCCATTGGCCTACATGAAATAGTAAGCCTTGAATTCCCTTTTTAAGAACACTTTGTGTGTTTCTCTCAAATCTGTTGAAGCTGAGCTTCTGAATAGCAGATTAAGTTCTGTTGAGGTACGAAGTACTTCTGAATAGCAGAACATATCCACCCAAAAATTCATCACCATAACAAAAAATAATAAAACCACCATCAACGTAGAAAAATCATACAACAAGGATCAACAATCTCCATCAAATATAAAAATACAACGACCACCAAGGTACACCTATAATTGCCATCATCTTTTCAAATCCATCGGAACATGCCATCATACAATAAATACACACTAAAAGCAACAATCATCCACTAAAAATATAAACCAACGTAAATACTATATAAATACTAGTATCATACGTAGCCTACAACATTCATCCATTTGAATTAAATTTACAACACCATATTATAATTAAAATTGAAAGATCCATCTCCATCCACTAAAACCAAAAACCTCTAGACAATTGGAATAACAATGATCATCTCCAACATATGTCATAAATATTTCACCATTTCTAATTAACCATCACATCCATAAAAACACTTGTCACAAACACTAATCTCCATCCACCTAGCATAAAAATCCACCTATTGTATACAAATGGGGCCATTGGCCTACATGAAATAATAAGCCTTGAATTCCCTTTTTAAGAACACTTTGTGTGTTTCTCTCAAATATGTTGAAGCTGAGCTTCTGAATAGCAGATTAAGTTCTGTTGAGGTACGAAGTACTTCTGAATAGCAGAACATATCCACCCATCAAAAAATTCATCACCATAACAAAAAATAATAAAACCACCATCAACGTAGAAAAATCATACAACAAGGATCAACAATCTCCATCAAATATAAAAATACAACGACCACCAAGGTACACCTATAATTGCCATCATCTTTTCAAATCCATCGGAACATGCCATCATACAATAAATACACACTAAAAGCAACAATCATCCACTAAAAATATAAACCAACGTAAATACTATATAAATACTAGTATCATACGTAGCCTACAACATTCATCCATTTGAATTAAATTTACAACACCATATTATAATTAAAATTGAAAGATCCATCTCCATCCACTAAAACCAAAAACCTCTAGACAATTGGAATAACAATGATCATCTCCAACATATGTCATAAATATTTCACCATTTCTAATTAACCATCACATCCATAAAAACATTTGTCACAAATACTAATCTCCATCCACCTAGCATAAAAATCCACCTAGACAAAAATTTTTATAAAAAACCACCTAGACTAAAAATTTGGTATCCAAGTGTGACACCCTTGCCACAATAAACACCATTACAATACACCCAGGATTAATCACCAAACATAAATACATAATGATCTGAATACTTAAATTAAAGTGCAGAAGTATAAAAGTACATAATAAAATAGTACAACTGTTTTAATAAATTACATAATGATCTGAATACTTAAATTAAAGTGCGGAAGCATAAGTACATAAAAAAAGTACAACTGTTTTAAAACACACTACGGTGCTACAAAGGTTCAAGTCTAAGTCTACATACTCAAAAGCATTACATCACCCCAAATTTATTACAACAACATTCCCATAAATCTGTTACAAAAATAAGCAGTAGATATCTTCAAACACTTCAACAGATGACCTAACTAGAAGGTCCCGCAGCAGATTTTCCTTTTCCTGTAAAAATTCAACAACTGAGCGGTAAGAGATGCTTAGTGAATACATAGATTTACGCATTTTATAAATCTTTATGAAGCCCACAAGAGTAACACCGACGACGCACGTCGTGCACTCTCCACGTACACAAAGTATGACGCATGAGTCGTCGCTCCTACGAGCCCAAAGCTCGGCATTTAAACCAACCATCTGAGACAGACATAACATCGGGGATGACATACTGCCTACCAGAACCACGAAGGGATCAGCTACGGGTCATATAGCGCAGTGTAGGTCCCGAGAGGTTCCCAAAGTATATAGTTATAAGCTGTAGAGGGGGGGTGAATACAGCAATTTAAAAACTACACACTCTTTTCTCAATGTTTGTATGTATTATCAACAATTTGTTAATTACAAACAAGCTTGAATGCGGAAGAGTTCAAGCTGAGATGACAGATACAACAGTATGCTTACTAGTCTAAGACAGACTCGAACTAGTATACAATGAATACACTCACTAAGAAGCACTCACTGTGTTTACAAGACTTAAGGAACAGCTTAGGTAAAACAGCTTAGACACACAGATGCTGTTTTACAGAAGACTTGTATGCATGAAGATCACACTTGCATGTTCACTCTTGGTTTAAGCACTTAGCTTTCTTCACGTTCTTTCTGACCTTAGAAGCTTCCTTTTATACTCACTTAGAGGATCTCAGAGAAACATCTTCATTGGACAGAAGGAAAAGGAAAAGTCTTGTTGAAAAGACAACATAACCTTTTCTGCACTTTTCTGAAAAGCAGACTTGTCTTCACATGTGCAGAACTTTTGTCTTTTTACTTTGTCTACTGTTGCATTGCCTTTAACTAATTTAGGAATGTCAACTTTGCGTCTTTCTTCCCTGTAAAGGCCTATTTTGATATAAGAAAAAGGTCTGTCACCCTTTTTCAAATAACCTTTTGTCTTAATGTTACAGAACAGCTTGGGCAGGCTGAGCAGTTCTGTTTTCCACTTTGTCTTCGACTTTGTAAACTGATCTTGTAGTCAAAAACAATACATGATGACTTGGAAACATATTCCATAAAGTGTTTAGCCTGTTCACAAAGAACAGGTTCTGTTCACAAAGAACAGAACACTTTAAAAATGCCCAAGCTGCTCAACAGTGTAGAGCAGCGTAGACAGTTTATGTCCAGCCTGTTCAGCAGACAGAGCAGCTTGGACAAACTGTCTTAGTTGCAACACACATGCAACATAATAGAACAGCTTTAGACTGATATTGCAAATCATTTTCAGGTTCAATAAGGCATATAACAGGCCCTTAATTCAACCTTCAAATGCATCAACAGGTTTGATTATAAAATCTCCCCCCAGATGTAGAAAAAAAAAAAAGAAAAAAAAAAAAAAAAAAAAAAAAAAAAAAAAAAGAAAAAAAAAAAAAAAAAAAAAAAAAAAAAAAAAAAAAAAAAAAAAAAAAAAAGAGAAAAAAAAAAAGAAAAAAAGAAAAGAAAAAAAAAAAAAAAAAAAAAAAAAAAAAAAAAAAAAAAAAAAAAAAAAAAAAAAAAAACAAAAAAAAAAAAAAAAAAAAAAAAAAAACGAAAAAAAAAAAAAAAAAAAAAAAAAAAAAAAAAAAAAAAAAAAAAAAAAAAAAAAGAAAAAAAAGAAAAAAAAGAAAGAGACAACGAAAAAAACATCAAACGGAGAACACCAACAAACAAACACGCCGAAACACCCCCCAACCAACCAGAAACACCACCCCCCCACACCCCCACGAGCACCGAACCCCAAACCAAAAAACAAGAGCAGAACACGAACCAACGACCAGACCGCCCAAAACAATCAACAACAACCCACAACACCAACAAACCCCACCAACACAAACCCGACAAAAAACCACAACACAACCCGAAAAACATAAAAAACAAACCCAACCCACCCCAAAGCGCCCACCTCAAAACCAAAGACAACAACACGTCAACTATAAAGACCCCAAACCACCCCACCCCCCCTCCAACCCCTCAACCCGACCCCCGGGCACGACCCCCACCCACCACCCACCCACCCCCACCCACAACGCAACTCCCTTCCCCCCCATACACCAATGTCCCCCACCACCCCACCAGCCCCACCAACCCCCTACACCACTCCAACCCCCATCCACTCCAAACCGCCCCCCCCACTCCCAACACCACCCACAACCCCCAAGCACACACACCCCCACCACAAACGCCCCCAACAGCCACCCCGAATGACCCAACGCCGCCCCCCTCACAACCCCACCCACACCCCCACCACTCCACCACCCCCCCCAACCCAGCCTCCCCACAAAAAACCCCCCCCCCCACGCCCTACTCACTCAACGCGACCCCACCCCCCCTCCCCCCCCCTCGCGCCGATCACCACCCCCCCATCCCCCAACCCCCCCCCACTCCTCCCTCCCCCGCGCAACCCCCCCCGCCCACACACACGGCCCCCCGCACCATCAACCCCCCTCCAGCCTCCCCCACCTCCCACCCCCCCCCGATCCGAACCACCTCCTCCCCCCCCCATACTCCCCCCGACTCCTAACCCCCCCCCCCCCCCATTTCACCACCCTCCCCCCTAACCACACACACCCAACCCCCCAACACCCCCCCCAAACTCCCCGCCCTCACCCAAGCCCATCCACACCCCCCCCGCCAACCCAAACCCTCCCCGATACTCCGCCCATCGTACACTACGCACAACCCCCCCCACCCACCACCGCCCCGACTCAGCCACCATAACCCCGACTCTTAGAAACCCTCTACCCCCCCCTCCCCCTCTCTACGCCCCCCCCACCCCACCCCCCCCCTCCACCCCCCCCCCCCCGCCCTACCACCCCACCCGCAGTCCCACACCGCACCCCACTCCACCCCTCCCCGCCCCCCCCAACCCCCCGCGCCCACCCCCCGCCCTCGCCTCCTACCCTCCCCCCGCCCCCCCTCCACCCCACTTACCTCCCCCCAATGACGCCCCCACATGACCTGCCCCTGACGTCACCGAACCTCCCAACCCCTCCACCACCCGATAGAGTGTGCCCGCACAGACGAGGCCGGGGGCTCACAAGAGACCCTGCCTCGCTCGAAACACGGTGTGGCGACAAACGCGCCACGGAACGTCGTTCAACACACATCTATACGAAATTCGGATAGGACTGAATATAGTGTGCCGACCACAATTGCTCCGAGAAACGAGTTCCGGATCCTCGTGCCCGAAACAGAAGAAAAAACAATTTAAATAATCCACGCTCTCCAACATCTCGTATCAGCCTCATGTATCAGCGACGCCTTTCTATCCTAACTGTTCTCCACCGCCCTTTTCACTCAAGAACATATCATCCTTTTTACAAACTTTCTTACTTTACAACAGCCCAGTTCACATAATAAGAACCACACACACCCCTTCTATACATGTATATTCCCATCCTTTCTCACCTTTCTCATACTATACTCTACAGAGACCCTATACATTCAACGCTTCAAATGCCACTCCCACATTCATTTTTTCTACCCTCAATCCAACCCTCAGATGTACTATTTTAAAGATAACATGAGAAACACAGAAAACCATGGAACACAAATAACATAAGATACTAATTCAAATTATGCCGAGTAAACGGGGCGAACCGTTAGCCGCCAATCTTCCCTCCTTCAG